>CAJQUW010016132.1:0-42636 GCA_907163375.1 Prostheceraeus crozeri
ATCGACATTAATGACTGCTGTTTTGTTTTTTAAAATTTTAGGAAGTTTAAAGGAGCCTCGACCACTATGATTTCCTAATAAACTGATTTTAAATAAGGCGGACTCAATGCCGTCAAAAATGAGACCGCTATCGCGCTCGTTAAATTTATCAATATTTAATTTTAATCCTTGGATGTGAAAATTTATCCAAGACTCATAGTCTACAACCTCGGTTGCAGGAGAGGAGGGTATGTGAAACTCCAACCTCTCTATTATTTGTCCAGTATGGTGGTCGATTTTTACATATTTTATTTTAAGATAGATGAGCGCCTTCATCCTAAAATTGTCTAAATTGTTGAAGAGCGCTTCTATCAATGATGAATTTTGATGAAACCATTCCTCAAAGTTAGCAATGGTTTCTGAGGAGTCCATCTGGTAGTTCCTCACTAAATTATTTATGGACACTTCAGTGAGTCGGATAGAGGAGGTACCGTTGGTGTAGGTATCGTTCGTGTGTGTATGTTGAAGTCTGTGCGAAGATAGTTCAAAACGTGTCTCGAAAGACTGAGCGCACAAGTCGCAAGAAAAGGAGACGACGTTAACAGAATCATCCCCACCTCCGGAGATTGATGCCGGCTTAGGTCGACAAACACCTCGCTTGATGTGTCGGGTGGAGATCCCATTTCCTCGTGAAGATGTGCCCACAGTCAGCACATTCCCACTCGTTGCCATGTCGCGACAGTTCTGAGCTGGAACTCACATCACCTGAAAGAGAAATCATTCTATCATCTTGTTCAAGCCTCAGTGTAGTGTTACAACCTACCTTGACTCAATAACTCTAAACTTTCCTCGAGAAGGGAGGGCGTTGGTGATGAAGTTGATGCCTGAAATTGAGGAAGATGCTATTAGTCACACGTTTGAGGGAGATGAGAGAGGAAATCTTTAACTTACCATTTTAATGAAATATGATCAGACAGAATAATAGTCAAAGAGAGAGATCGTGCGTTCGTCACTTTTATGATTCACAGATTAAATGAAATGACATGAATGTCACTTTGCTTATATACTTTCATTCTCTTCATTCATTGGATGTTCATTCTGATTGGCTGCTTGTGTATACTTAAGAATTAGAAAAATGTTAAAGTTATCATTATTCAAAGTCAGCATTTCAAAGACAACATGACAAGTCCTCCAACAACACCAAATACCGCATTGGAGTTCTCCTCTCCATGCACATCAGCAAAGGTGCTCGTTACACCAAATGCACCAAGAAAGGCGAAGGTGGAGAAGACATACAATCTCGACAATATACGAAAGTTATCATTATCGGAGGACGATGAAGAGGAGTTGCCCGACCTAACAGGCATACGGTGGAAATATTTACAATATGATGCCGAAGGGGTGATGGAGATGACCAGCAAGTCGCACTTGCATCAAATATGGGAGTGGTACACCCCTAACTCCCAACCGCGAACCGTGGCGGAGTGGGCGTACATTGAGAAAGTGAGGGACGCTGCAGAAGAACGTTTAAAGCAGCTCAACTGTTTTTGTGATCTATGTGAAGTCAGACTCTGGGACGATATTGACGATGAAGACCTTTTGAAATACATGCCATAATAAATGTTTATTTCGTATTATCTTTGCTTTCATACTGACTTACTTGAATGGTGCTTTAGTGAATAATTTATCCATGTATACTTTTTCATTTGGAAATAGTAGCACGCTTAGTTTAACTTGCAAATCTTATAACATTTCATATGGGTGATAATGGTAGATGAAATAGTGTTAAATAAAATTAAGATAGCTTACATGATTCTGGGATAGCAATCGACTGCGATCCATGTGTAAAGAGCTTGTTAGACTACGGAAGAGAGAAGTGTGTTATGTTGCGTGTGGCGCGTGAGTGTCCTCCCATTTCATTCCATTCATCAATTCGTCTCATTGATAGAGACAGGTAGAACTCATGGCTCTCATAACGTATGCAATGGAAAGTTTTAGGCAACCTTCGACAGTTGGCTAAATGTCGCCCTGGCGCGAATGCACACTACGTTGAGACAGAGGCAATCACTTGCAAACATGACGCAGAGAGGTTTAACAAGATTGACCATTGCCGAATGTCCCTTGCGGTATACATAGCTACGGGTTTCACCGCCGCCCTTTACAGGAACGCCCGTCGAAAGGAAGTATTACACCGAACTTCATTTGCAACGTTCAAGTTGACTGATAGCAGATTCAACTTAATGATAGTATTCGCCAGTCCGAAGACTGCCCAGGGCAAACGCGAGGAGGTTCTATCATGTCTTGCCCCATGGTGGCCCTTAAGAGAGCCGATGGTTCGTTCTCGGGGGGTGTGAATTTGACTTTTGGCTGGAATAATCAATGGGTATGACGGTTAGGTTGTCATAGACCCTATACCGCCGAGGTCGTACTGGTGCATCTGGCACCTTTCGGATGCGGGTGGTATTTGGAGTCCACACCTCATCCGTCCAAACGATCCTCTTGATCTTCCCTTCTTCTCAGTCTCTTCATCCCACTCGTCGAGGATGACGAACTCGGGAATGGCGTTGTCTTCATCGGTGAAGACGGGAATGTTGTCGGCAGATGTCGCTTCCATCGTGACTTCAAATTGAATGAGAAGCGCTACAATCTTCTGGCTTATATAGGGTTTTCAACAATGAATTGCTCAACAGCGAATCAGAATGCTTCAGGGATAGCAATCGACTGCATAATGTTCAAGTTGACTGATAGCAGATTCAACTTAATGATAGTATTCGCCAGTCCGAAGACTGCCCAAGGCAAACCGCGAGGAGGTTCTATCATGTCTTGCCCCATGGTGGCCCTTAGGAGAGCCGATGGTTCATTCTCGGGAGTAACGTCATCTTACACCCTACCAATTCTGCTGAGAGAGTCTTTGACTCTCTCTTTGGTAGCACTGTCGACTTCCACACTAACTGGTACATGGCTAAAAAGTGGAATGTAGCGCCATTCCGTTGGATTGACAGCAGTTGCTGTCATCGGATTGCCAATCCGAGCAAGATTATTATAAACTCTGTCTTGCTCCTCTAGCCTGACAAACTCCCCAAATAAATTTCGCGGCCTTAACTGCGGTCCGCGAGGAGAGCTGACTTGACTGTTCGGCGTCTGCATGATTGAAATGAAATGAAATGAGAGGCAGTGGTTTATATACCCCTCTAACGCGACGCAACGTTCAAGTTGACTGATAGCAGATTCAACTTAATGATAGTATTCGCCAGTCCGAAGACTGCCCAGGGCAAACCGCGTGGAGGTTCTATCATGTCTTGCCCCTAGGTGGCCCTTAAGAGAGCCGATGGTTCGTTCTCGGGAGTGAATTGATGGGGTGGTGAAGGCGGGCAAAGATCTGCAATGAAAATGATATGTATTAGAATAGGATATACTATCTTATTTACTTTTCACTTACCAAGTTAGCCATCCTTTGGCAGTCTCGCGCGCTTCCGAATAGAAAATTTGTGCAAGTGACCGCGCATTCGTAGGCTGGCATGCAAACATTTTTTCGTTGGATGACCATTGTAGCATAGGATGGATTCGTCTAAATTCTGGTTTACGAGTACTTCGCCGGCCAAATGATTATCCCGAATAGGGATGTGAAATTCAAACAAACGATCCTCATTCACACGTTCCCACTCATCCCTCATGCGCTCCAACTTCTCATACGCCTGCCTCTCATCACCCCGCCGAGCCACAGTCCTCTCCAACTCAACATTCCTCGCTCTCAACACACTCATCTCCTTCATCATCTCCTCAAACTTCGCTTCTGCATCTCTCATTCTTCTCTCCGCAGCACTCGCCCTCTTCTCACACTCATCATTCTTCTCTTCCAACTCTCGAGTCTTTTTCTTCAAATCAGTCACACTACGCCTCATTCTAATATTTTCATCCGCTACCTCCTTCGACTTCAGTTCCTTCTTTTTTAACTCATCCAACTCCTTCACAACTTCATCCTTCACTTTCTTCAAACTCTCATACTTATTAACCAACAAATCATGCGCCATCTGCTGCGAAACATGCCTCTTCTCTTCATCCTTCAACCACCTCGCCGACTGCACACGAATCCCACCACTCTTCACTTTTGGGGAAGATGAGCTCTTCGGGGGGTCGGTGATGACGATGTTTGACACCTCCGACGACGAAGAGCTCAACTTCCTCACACGCTTCCTCACACGCTCCCTATCTAAATCCACATCATCCTCATCATCACTCTCAAGCACTCTCTTTCGCTCAATCTCACCCTCCAACGACGCAACCGCTCTCGCCAACTCATCATTCTCAACAACATTCTCAGCCTTACCCTCTCGCTCGATCGCCAACATTCGCTCCCTCTCTTCCACAATCAACTGCGTAAATCTCAAATCAGTCACTAAACCACCACTACAGTCAGCATGCACTCTGTAAAAACGCGCCTCATCCTCATCACCCTTCAGCACTCTACACTTCACGCACGCAACCCTATTCAAGATAATCATGTGGCCGGTGCCCGCCTTCTTGACATGAGCCTTGGCGTCCGCACTGCGATTAACTCGCCCACATGAGCACATTTTAATATGGTATTTGCGGTTCCTGTCATTAGCCATGCCTGATTTTATTGTGAACTGTAAGATAATGAAATTTGTATAAGTTTGGAATCATGTAGTACAGTCATATTCCTAAAGAGTGTAGTGAGTGGCACTCGATCCCGTCGACAGCCCGAAGGCCTTGTACTGATCACTAGGGAAGTGAGAGATCTTCCCCGATACCCGCTCTTTACAGCTGAAGACATCATTGTCACTGCCCCGAAGTGGTAACAGGAACGTCGAGTCAAAGGTAGTGATCAGTAGCTGGGATCTAACCCCTCAAAGCTGCCTTAGACTTAGTTAAATTTCAAATCTGATAGCATATTTGAACTCAGGATACTTGAAAACCTTAGTCTATATGTTAAAACTTTGAAAAAAGTGAAAATTAAGAATTTTTAAAAAATTCCGCATTTTACTACTTATACTACTTTTAAAAAATTTTATCAGTAGTAAAGACACTATCAAACTCTATCATACAAACTTTGAAGTAAGAAGATAGCTTGCCTACTTCAAAAGATAGAGTCCTTTGAAACACCCGATATCGGGAGCTCAGAGCGACGACCGTCGCTTACCTCGTCTTTCGATGAAGTGATCAGACTTACGTTGTCGGGGGTTTATATATGCTCGGAAGAAAACTTAAAATGGCTCTATCTCCGAAAGTATTCATCGTAGCGACATGCGGTTTGTTGCAAACGATTCGTCTCATCATGCTCTATTATATGACACCTGAACCATTCTCATATGATCACGGGAAGTTGGTCCGTCAGCACATGTCCATGTAACATGCCACAAGTGAAAAAATTCCTAAGTGTGAGAGCTCCAGTGTGGTGAAAATTTTGAAAAATTTAAAACTTCCGAATTTCGACCTGGGACCTTTACCAAAACATTTTTCATCAAATTTCACTGACCCCCCCCTTCCCCCCCTCGTTCAGAGAAATTTGATGAAAAATGTTTTGGTGAAGGTCCCAGGTCGAAATTCCACACTTTGGAAAATTTTCAAAATTTTACCCATACAAAGCCACTCTGACACTTAGGATTTTTTCAGGTGAGCGAGCTCCGACCTAAAATCTTGTAACCGCTCTAACTTTTGAACGAAGACAGATATGAACAAGCCGTTTCTTTCACTGAATTTCTCTCACTCTTAGCTTTCAAACGAGCTATTGCACGACAAAATCCGTCCACTAGAAGCCAAGATCGAAGCTAGCTGTCCAGAGGGGGGGAGGTCAGTGAAATTTGATGAAAAATGTTTTGGTGACGGTCCCAGGTCGAAATTCCACACTTTGGAAAATTTTCAAAATTTTACCCATACAAAGTCACTCTGACACTTAGGATTTTTTCAGGTAAGCGAGCTCCGACCTAAAATCTTGTAACCGCTCTAACTTTTGAACGGCTGGTCCGATTGACTCGCAACAAAAAATGTTGACGAGCAGCTTTTTCTCCTCTTTCGAATGCAACTCGAACGAACAAAATCCGTTCACTAGAACCAAAGTTAGAAGATTGCTGTCGGGGGGGGGGGGAGGTCAGTGAAATTTGATGAAAAATGTTTTGGTGACGGTCCCAGGTCGAAATTCCACACTTTGGAAAATTTTCAAAATTTTACCCATACAAAGTCACTCTGACACTTAGGATTTTTTCAGGTGAGCGAGCTCCGACCTAAAATCTTGTAACCGCTATAACTTTTGAACGAAGACAGATAGGAACAAGCCGATTCTTTCACTGAATTTGTCTCACTCTTAGCTTTCAAACGAGCTATCGCACGACAAAATCCGTTCACTGGAAGCCAAAATCGAAGCGAGCTGTTCAGAGGGGGGGGGACGTCAGCCGAAAATTTTTTCTCTCCGATTGACTTGAAACTCACCATAGCGATGCAGAATTTCACGCTGAATACGAATCCGACCTCCGTTTTCTCATCCGACCACTCCTTCCACTCGAAACAACCCATTTTACAACCCAACATTCAGCAGATTGCACGAAAAACATCACACACTATAGCCTCAAGACTAATCCTGGCGGTCGCCCAAGTCCACCACGACACTCTATCGTTCCAGAGGGGGGGGACGTCAGCGAACAGTTTGTGAACCCACCTGGTCGGCACACCACGACAGACTACAACCTCTGTCGTTCCAGAGGGGGGGGACTCAGACCCGAAGCACCACGGCGGCCGACCACGACACTCTGCCGTTCCAGAGGGGGGGGGGACTCAGACCCGAAGCACCACGGCGGCCGACCACGACACTCTGCCGTTCCAGAGGGGGGGGGACGTCAGCGATGGCGGCCATCTTGCGCTATCTGGTGTTCGCCGTTTTCTTACTACTTAAAAGCTATTGCAGAAAGCGTTTAACTAGACCTATATATGAAAAATTCATTCAAGTCAAATCTATAGGCCTATGTGTAGCGCAAGCTTAGAAGAAGATGGTTCCGCGAACTCTCGTGAAGATAGCTTACACGGTTCACCATCCAAAATTCATTGCCCACCACTGTTCTACACCATAACATAACAATAATATGTATATGTTTCTACAATTTATTTGCTAAGTACCCTGAAATTCTTACATCATATTTGTAAAATTTTATTCAAATCTAGAAAGTAGGCTTAATAATGTACATTGCAATACGCAAATGATATATCGATGCTGAAACTGAAAATGTATCAGTTGACTTGCGACCTTCATTTGGGCATTGAATAAACTTTATCACCTCGTAAAACGGCCATTTCGTGACGAATTTGTCGCCGGCACCACTCCAAGACTTCAGTTTTCTTGCTTTTTGAGTTCGTTGTGGAACTGAGTCCTGAGGTTGTGCATTTTTCGCTGAACCTCTTTGACTTCCATTTTAGATTTTCTGGCAATCTTCTTCCATGCTTCGACCTTCCTTATTCTGTCGCGATATTCATGATTGCGGACGTTCCACAAACACGAATGCAGTTCGTATTCACCGATCAGTTCATCGGTTAATGCTCTTGTCCACTCACATTTTGTTTGTGTCATTTCATTCTCATTCATCGTTGAACCAGCGATCATCGTTTCACAAGATGTTTTGCTCAATGTTGTATAAATCTGTCGATGTGAATGTCAACACAACAACCAATCAATCAATGATTCATTTTACTCGAGAAAGATGAGTCCCACCTGCTGATGCTTTTATCTATTGACCGGTTGTCAAGCGGCCTAGCACCGAAACATGACTGCAAAGTCGACGATTATATTCCCACGCATGTCTGTGGTGAGGAATTTCAGGTCAAACAATGCTTAATACTCCCACAAGCCGGTGGAGTTTCTTGTATAATGACAGTCAGGAAAATCAATTCTGTCCTAGCAAAATGAAGCTGAAATTGATGTTAACTGTATGCACAATAGTACGCAGTAGCAAAAGCAGAAAATATGTATGTATGAACTATGCATGGTAGCACATCATTAGTAATTTAATGACAGGCGATAATGAAAAAAGCAAGAACAAATCCAGCCTCGAAGAAGTCAGGTTTCTGTGTTCCGATCACGGTCGTGTCACGTGTGAGTGTCGGTAAAAGTGTCAGCTAAAAGTTGCGCCTCGTTCAACTGCAGTGACACTTGTGGCAGCCACTTTTCAGAAAGTGTCAGGAGCCGTTTACACGTGCAATATTTTCACTGACACTCGGTTGCAGCAACTTTTAAAAATGTCAGCAATCTAGTGTCAGACGAGAGTGTCAGAAGCGTTTACACGTGCAATTTAGGTGGCAGCAATAAAGTGTCATCAATAAAGTTTCATGTGTAAACGCACCTTAAGGTAAACAACAAAGCAAGTGCTGTAAATCTTCTACAAACCAGAGGAATTTTACACACTCAAGGCTTTTACGACGGTAGCGAGAATGCACTGCACTTAGGAGAAAGAGAAGATCGCTGATGGCGCAACACTCGCGGGTGTCAACAACAAAAATGTGTGGGTGGAAAGAATAGAAGCACCGAAACATCTTTGTCGGTAGCACTATACGATTTTTGCATACACGCGTTAAAGACCATCTTTCTAACGAATCCAGCTCAGTGTTCAAACACCTTTGTAATTGTTACAATAATGACAAGATGCAAGAATATTTCAGTGGATTTAATGGTACCTGACAACGACAATTGCAACCTAAGAATTAGAGAGGCAATCTTCATAAGTAATCAACCTAAAAATTAACAACAAGGAAGAACAAGTAGCCTTCTCAGATTTTTTATACTACTCCCCATACATGAATTTTGAATTATGAATTTTGTCTCCCTGTAAAATCTTTCCTTTTGACGATGACCAAGGAGCTGGTCGAAATATGTAAAGGTTTAGGAAAACAAAAAATATTCCTAACTTTGATGTTTGAAAAATGGCCCAATGCCTCTCAATACATCAATACATCAATGCATTTTAATAGGCGCAGTTTACTGCGCTCTAGTTCTACGTCAAGCAATGCAGAAATAGGTCTTGATATTAAAATATGCCATAATGTCGCGGAATGTGTGCATCATTAATTTGCAATGTCAGCTGATTAATAAAACGCTGAAGCAAGCTCTCAACAAATTAACATAGGGTTTGGGATTAATGCAGGTAAAGCATTCCCCAAGATTTGCTATGAAGCAACGTATTCGTTGCGTACACCGTGCATGTATGACTTCAAGAAAGTAAATTGATTATTTCGCTGAAAGATTTATAATGGACGGATTAATCATCAACTTAGTTGCTAAAATAATCATTGATTTTAGAAAATTGTGAATCACGACTGGCGATTAATCGTATCCTTGCGATTGAATGTAGCGATCATGGATTTAACGAATTAATTGAGATTATCACATGAGCTCAAGACAGAATTAAGGACGCTTCAGAACAGAGATGCGGAGTCGGAGTCGTAAAAAGTAACCGACTCCGACACCGACTTGCAAAGTGCACTGAGGGAAAATTGCTCAAACTTCTAAGAGCCTTTTTATCGGTAACTTTGATAATCTATCTTTAATATAATTTCTTCTTTACATTTGTAATATTTCATTATCATAAGCCCTGATCTTGACTTACCATCAAGGGATTATCAAACCATACGCTCAAATAAATGCCCATCAGATTGCGATATGAATAACGTGTATGTGAACTTTGCAATCATTCAAAAGTGGAGACTCTATATCACTTCATGATAGAATGTCCATTGTATCAAAATACACGACAAATTGCACAATTGTTGTTATTGCGACACGATAGTTGAATTTCATGAATTAATGAGCACCTTGACGACTCCAAGGCTTTTTAAATCCATCGCAAGATTTCTTTAAAAAAAGCCAGCGAGTTACGCATGGGCATAAAAGAAAGGATCAACCACTAAGAATCCGAAATCTAAATAAATTTACTTATGGGTGCTTATTTGAGACATAATTTCCAGCAAACATGTCACCAAATCCAACGAAAAGTATTTAGACCTTCCCTATTGCCCTCTTCGCATTTAGGATTATAGGGTGGCATCAAAGATAATATTTGAGTCAGCACAACTCGAAACATCGAGATCGCTTTGGAAGTGAACCGCAGGCCAGCTCAATGTTCGATTTCTTATTGTGCACTTCGGTCTTTGACGTCTACTCCTGCCTTAGTTCAGTTGCTTTCAAAGTTTTTATCCGTGGTACCCAAATAAGTCAACATATTCTCATTCAATAGTCTTGTAGCAACTTCAAGAATGCTGAAGTGATGTGCAATCTGCCGTGGATAACGTTGCATCCAGAAATTGAAAAGTAGCAGTCAGATCAAGTGCAAGTTTCGTGGCTTTGTTCGCTCTATCCAGTTGTCACATGCGAACATTACTCGCCAATCAGTGGTGAAGATCAGTAACATTGCAACATACTCGTACATCAACATGAACAGCGCACCGTGCATATAATTTTTAAGTAGAATATCAAAGAGAAAAGAAGAACAAAGTCAAGGCATCTGGCTGTCCAACTAAGCAAAATCTCTGTATTGTCTTTGTTCATTTAGCAATGTGGTGATCATCACTGTCTTCGGAAACTTAACGGCTAACACACCATTGACACTGTACAAGACACAGAAAATGGCTGATGTCTTGCAACTTGTGGATTGCGCGTGATGGTAAATTAAGCGGTAGGCTTACTTATGAGTTATTTCCCCTACCTCAGGTTTTCAAATTTGTCTGAAATCCTTCGAAATTAATAATTTGTCACAAAACTTTAAGTACACGTAAGTGAGGATACTTTCTACCCACTTATTCATTTGTGCAAATTTGACAAGTAATTTATAAAATGGGGGCGATAACTTTAAGCGGAGCGATGTCTTCAGCTTCTTCTGACTTCAGACATCATTTCATAATTTTCTTCGTTTGAACAGAAAGCACTTGAGGTCAACGAAGTCATTTCCTGACAACACGTTGAGTTGATGATGACCAGGTCATCTCCCTGACACCAACATTTTTAACTTAAAAAATGTGTGGCAAAGTGGTAGTCGTGGGAAGATTTGAAATAGCAGTGGATGAGACGAAGAGGGAGAGAACAATGACACACGAGCAACAATAATGCAGATGAACAGACGAAGTCAGATGAAGCTGACGACATCGCTACACTTCACGTTATCGTTGCCAATGCAAAAAGTACACGTTCGATTTGCATACATTTTCGTACAGGGTGAGTCAAATTAAATGGCCCTATTTTTAAAGTGCTGTGGATCAGTGAAAATCCAACCAATTTTTTAATACGATGCATCATTCTAAACCTCATAGTGTGGACAACCATTAACTATACATAACTATACATATTAACTAATGCATTATTAATTATACATAGTAACTGTACCTATTAACTATACATGTTATTAACTAGTACATATACACTAATCCCAAAAATTTGTGTCACTTTTTAATTATGACCAAATATATACACATCAAAACCTCTTACCATGTTGCAACATATGTTCCTAAGATTGCATTAGTTAAGAAAATTAATTAGCCTGATGATAAACAGTGATTTTTCAATATGATTATAAAACGTTAGTAACGAGGGAAACCTGATGAATTTATCGCAGTTGTGATTCTTCGGAGCATGAATACGCTTGTATTTACATGTACTAGTATATTATTATCAAGTTATCAATTGCGCTCCGAGGAATGGTCATCCAATCTTCGACCACGATGGATTGTAAGTCCCTCAAACAGCTAATGCCACCTCTTTTTGATACTTTCCTCTTCGCCAGATCCCATCACACATGTTCGATAGAATTAAGATCTGATCATCTTGATGGCCGCTCTATCCTTCGAATGTTGCTAACATGGTGAAACTGATCAGTCAGTGATGAGCTATGCTTCATGAAAATGGAATCCGGCAATCTGCCATCGATGCATTAAAAAATCTAGTCTCAGTATTAACGTAGGTATTCACCCATTGACAGATTTCAGAATTCATAACTCACTGAGATCATAACGTCAGATCGCTCCTAGAACATTCATTGAATTAACTTTCCATACTTTGTATACCTTTTCTGGAGTTCTCAGTTTTCATTCGCCCATCCATTCTTATGGACTTGCATCCGCCTGTCATTCCTCAATCTTCGAAACGTGCTCTCTTTTGAAAATATCACCTTCCTCCAAATTTCCCTCCACATGCATTCATTTCTTATAATATTTCTCTCAATCGCCTTTGTACTCGCAACAAACGGTCTCCGTTTTCTCACACCGGTCTTGCGCAGGCAGTTGTACGTAGACCGTTTATGAAGCAATCGCTCATTCCAAATCTTTCAAACTCTACTGCGGATGAAAGTCTGCTATTCAGAACATACCGGTATCTAGGCAGTGGGCTGTGGCGGCGTTCGATGGATTTTCTTTACTAGCGGTAGAACACTTTTATTCACTTGTTCTCATTTTGTGCCTTGCTCTCTACCTCAAAATTATTCTTTTGCTTAAATTCATTAGTCAAACAATTTCTGATGTTGCCAAATTAATTACTGAAAAACCAAAAGCCTCTGCTCTAAAGCCATCTTTTCTTTAGTTCCCTTCGTTTTCTTGTCCAATTTTATTTCTCAAATTTGCTGCCTTCATTTCGTTGGTCGTGTTGGCATGCTTGAGTGCAATTAACTTCAATATCCAAGCTTTCTAATACCAGTGCATCTTATAACATTCATAGAAATATATTTCAATTCAATGGCTAATTTATCCATGCCATATAGAGTGTTCAATGTTTTCATAGATATTCTAAATTTGCCAATTTCATGACGATGTCACCCTTCAACATCAGAAAGCAATTCAAGAGGTGACAGACATTTTTGGGATTAGTGTATATTAACATAAGGTAACTGTGTACAAGATGGCCATGCTTGCAAGATGGCCATGTGTCTAAAAATAGCACTTACGCTAACAGTTTGACGACGGTGATTTCACACGATGATCTACTACCCCAATGAGGACAATAACACACATAAAGCCACTCGTCGGCGTTCATCTTGTCATTTCGTCAGCTGCGAAAGAATTCAAGGTGAGTTCACGAGACCAATAGTTATTTTCTGCTTAAGGTTAAAGCTTTGTCTACCACAGTTATCATTCTTATAAATGATTCCACCGGCATAAATCTAGAGTAAATACCATCCAGCTACACTGTCGATTAGCGAGTTTCGTTAACTTTCACTGCATTTTCTATAATTGGGATTTTTATCTGGTGATCTAAATGCTGGCAACATGGCCATCTTTACATTCTACAACCAAAATCGGTAAATATGGTAATTAAGCTGCTATTATCCGTACTGCTTTGTTACCATGAGCCACAATAGCGATAATAAGTGTACACCAAAGAATGAAGTACGTTTCTATCAGGTATATGAATCCTACTTTTAGTAATAATTACTTAAAATGGGCCTACAGTAGACCTAAGTCTTTTCAAAAAAAAGTTTTCCTTATGAAATTAAAAAGGCTCTCCTAAAACCCCTCCTTCGAATTTTTTTGAATCCTAGAGTCTTAGGATTTTACCAGTCAAAATCCACTAGAAGTACCGGTATGTGCCTTTAAAGTGATCCTTTCTGCAACAAGCACCATCATACATTAAACCCTGTTTCGCTCATAGGTAGGCTAATTTCTATTAGGCTTAAGCTTACACTTATTCTATCATTCTTGGATTTGAATATACGTAAGCTTAAGTGTCTGTTCTTGCTGCTTGAAATTGATTCACTTCATAGAGAATAGCTCAGTCATTTCAATTGAATGCACGTAATTTTGTAAGCAATCGTCCTAACTGAAACTATTCTTGTGGCATAAATTTGAACTTTAAACATTTTCTTATTTTTTTCAGGCTGTATCATGGGGTAGAGATGTCGATCAAAGGGACTTCGAGGTCAATCGTGGTCAGAAGAACAGCTAGGAAATGCAATTGAGTCTGTTACCAAGGGAATGTCGGTGAAGAAGGCTGCAGAGACTTATAAAATTCCACGTCGAACGCTGAGAAATCACATCAAGAAGGGTACTAGAACCAAATCTACGGGAAGACGAATGTCATTGGATAACGATGAAGAAGAGGACTTAGTGAGAAGGATTATCCGATTCTGTGATCTCGGATTCCCTTTGAGTAAGATGATTCAACTGTACGTATATCATTATGTGACGCAAAACAACAAGAGACATCAATTCTCGGAAAGAAAACAGATTGCCGGACGTTCTTGGGTTGATGGCTTTCTTGAAAGACACCCGGAAATCTCGACTAGGAGAGCCCAAATACTAAATCCAGCTCGAGCTCAGAAGCTGAACCCGATGATAGTGAATGACCATTTCGCCAAATTGAAAGCTTTTATGGATGAACACGAATTACACAACAAACCGAATCGCATTTTCAATTTGGACGAAAAGGCTTGCCGCTTGACAATTCACAAGCAACAGAAAGTTCTCGCAAAGAAAGGAGCGATGAGGGTTCATCTGATGGGTCAAGAACATGGTGAAAACGTAACGATCGTTGCTTGTGTCAGCGCTGCAGGATCTGTACCGCCGCCAATGATTATCTTCAAGGGAAAAAGGTCCAACCCAACGTTTGGAGACGATCTTCCACCGATGTCTATATTCGCCATGTCTGAAAAAGGTTGCATGACCAATGATATATTCATCAGGTGGTTGGAACACTTCAATGAGCACAAGCCTAAAGGAAGAGTTCTCTTGATATTTGACGGAGCTGCATGTCACTTAAGTCCGAAGATCGTCGACGTCGCTGACCTCTATGAAATCAGCTTGTATTGCTTGCCATCAGACACAACTCATGAGTTGCAGCCACTGGATCGATCCGTATTCAGATCCTTTGAATACCACTGGGATGAGGAAGTCTTGAAATTCTGGAGAACATTCCCTGGACGAAACATTACCAAGGAACGATTTGGAAAACTGTTCACACCTTGCTGGAATCGGTCGCTTACACTTGAAAACATCATGAGCGGGTTTCGCGTCACTGGGATTTATCCATTCGACAAGTCGGTTATTCCCATTGAGGCATTTTGCCCTAGTGAAGTGACCAGGATCACAGACTTGACTTCAGTCACTGCGATGGAAATTCCTCCAGAGATAAGATCACAGACAGTCACTGATACTCGGATGGATTGCGATCAGATCGAGCATCAGCCGACAGCATCCCGAGAACCTACAGTGAATGAAGTGCCCCTCCATGAGGACGAACCAACGACATCAAGTGATCAGCACGCGCCATTAAGGACATCACTAGAATCTCCCAACACGAGCTTCAAAGAACTGTTGAGCTCTCCGAGACTTGAGAAGCGGAAGACCACACCAAGGCGAAAGAGTATAAATTACAAAGCTCAGTTATTGACTCAGTCACTGTTTCAAGAGAAATGCGATGACACCTCTGACAAGCCATTGAAAATGAAAAGGAAAGTCGAGATCAAACGCAAAAGGAAAGAATCAGCGAGACCAGCACCGATCAATCAGTCAAACACAGGATGGTATTGCTCGATTTGTGACGAGGACTGTGTAAAAGACATGCGGATGTGCATGTCTTGCGAAGAATATTTTCACGACGAATGTATTGGCTTCACAAAATCCGACAATGAGACATTCATCTGCTGCGACTGTGATCCTACCTTTCACCAATAAGCTACTGTGACAGATTTTATGAGTAATATTTTTACGTAATTTTTATTGCTTGGTTATGTGTCAATTTAGACCATAAGCACTGTTTCGGCACATTTTTATTTTTTTTTATACCTCCTGACGTTTATGTAAACAGAGAATGTTTTATAATGTCGTAGTTTTTCATTTAATTCAAATTTGGAAAGGGTGGCCATGTTGACAGCACTTTTTTTCGGTGTATTTTTTTTAGCTTTTACTAAAATCACTCTAGAGGAAAAACTAGGATGTCTGAAAAAAAATTAGAAGAAAGATGTGAAACTATGGGTATTTTCTGATATTTTAGCAAAAGAACGAAGAAAAAATATTCAATATTCTCGTCACAATATTGCTTTACATTAACTATGGCCATCTTGTACACAGTTACCTTATACAAAATGCATGCTATAAACATGGAAAACTAGGAAAACTTTTCAAATTCAAGACCGTTGGATTTCGTCAAAGTTAACATATCTATGTAGTTTTGACAACTGTAGAGTTGCTGTTGAGACTCTGGGGTTTAAAATGATGCATCTCATTTAAAAATTGGCTTGATTTTCCCTGATCTACAACGCTTTATAAAGTAGGGCCATTTAATTTGACTCACCCTGTGTGGGTAGAAAGCACACTTAAGTACGTGTACCTGAAGATTCGTGACGATAGATTCAAATTTGCAGATTTTAGACACATTTGAAAACCTGGGGGGAGATAACCCATAAGTACCAGTAAGGTCTATTCTGCATGCCTAAATTCATTGAAATTAATTGATGATTTTGGAGAATTAGATGATTTTGAAATTAAATAGAATTAAACGTTCCAAAACGCAACACGCTGTTTACGTCTATTGTTCTTACTATACTGCACTGTTAAAAACATTTTTAATAAGTTCATTTTCCTATAAGTTGAAATTAATGAAATAACATTATTTTTCAGTCATTCTACGCACAAAAATTGATAAATTATGTCAAAATACATTTCGCCGATTTGGACTATCTCAACTGATAAGGCCAGATCGACAAAAATAATGTATATTTTACATTATTTACATGTATTAATTTTCAAGCATAGAAAGACCGAAAAATAATAGTATTTCATTAATTTCAAATTATAAGAAAATGATATCAATATGTTTTTTTTACCAAATCAATTGAAATTACAAAAAATTGGTAAAGTCCGGATAACTTAAAAAGTGGTAAACTAAATTTGATGTAAGTCAATCTAGCGGATAAAATGAACTCTCATTTAAGTTCACGAAGTTCATTTAATGAGTAAATGCATATTTAAGTTTGCTTATACAGTGAATAATGTTTTTTTTTACCGAGGATCAACATTTGTGTTTACATTCAAAATCGAGAAAACTTGCACGAATGAAATGCATCAGGACAAGCACTACCAGAATACTAACGAAGCATGGAGAGTAAATCAGCGGATGTCAAAAATTGGCTCTTCATCGACCTCAGAGAGGCTGCTTGCAGTCACTGTCGCCGCTCAACAGCGCGATCAAGCTGGTGGGCAGTTAGACCTACACTAGACAAAACGAGATGCGTCCAAAAGCGTCTCGCATAATGTGATGAGTGCGTGGCGGAATTCCACAAACGCTACTTCAGAAAATAAAGCCGAACTCTCCTCTGAGAGCGTCGAAAACAACGTCAATTAGCCTTCCTGCGTTAGCGACTTTGTCGTGAAATCCGCTGGTGCGCCGCCCAAGTTGTACAGTAATCCTTCACGTATAAGGTCGTACTATGTTGGAAATATCGATATCACAGTGGATGATGAACCTGTAAGAGATCATATTTATTCCCTCGGAATTACCGACGTCTACGAGTTCACTCCCTTAGCGAGACTGAGAGGCAGGAAAACTCCGACTTTCAAGTCGTTCAAGATAGCAGTTAGCGATCTGGATACAAATATCATGGAAAGCCTAGGTAATTAGGACTGTGGAATAATCATCCAGCCCTTTCGACCGAAACCGAGATTTAACACCTCGACACCGAATCAACATTACTACGCAAGATCACGCAATATCGGAAACAGAGCTGCTCGACAGGGAAATAATCACACCATGCGAAGAGAGCATTTTTCGAAAGTCAAACATCATTAGTTCTTCTGTCCCAACGAATCTTTCTAGATTATGATTATTCGATAATCATGCAAAGTTATACGACGACACTGTGGGTTGGGTTTCTTTTGATTGCGAAGGTTTCAAATCTAATTGGCCCTCTCTTCGAGAGATTCTGTCGAGGAAACATCAGGTGATCTGCATCCAAGAACACTGGTTAATGGAATCTGGATTGCATCTTTTGAATGGTTTGGCATCGAACTATGGAAATTGCTGTTTGGGATTATCATCGATGAACGATCGCGTTGCCTCAGGACTGATCCGCGGACAAAGACAAGGAGCAACTTTCGTTTTAATGACTCAAGGATGCAAAATTGAGTTCATTCAGCATTCAATAGCAAGAGTCCAAGTTTGTGACATCTTCATGCACGAATACGGAATTCGATCCATCAACGTATATATGCCCTGGAACCACTCACGCGACCTGAATGCGGACAGTGAATATCTTGAATGTATTGCAGTCATTTCCGACCATGCCCTTCCAGACGAAATCACGGTTCTATGCGGCGATAACAACTGTGACTTTATCAGAAAAGACAGTACACTGTAAATCGCTCAATACCAATCACATACGAATGATGCATACCAATATATTTTTTTAGTATATTTCTGTATTCACTTGGTATATATTTGTATGCTTTTCGTGCGCTTTTTCAAATGTGGTATGCTTTACATACTAAAGCCATACTAGCACAATGTTAAAAGAAATCATCAATCATCTCCAAAGTATCTTGATTTCAGGACTTTTGTCAATAAAGATCACACTAATGTTACTACTGTTCTGCAAGTAGTGAGATAATGACATTCAAGAGTCATTCTTTCAATACTGAATTCGATTTTAATACACGTAAGTCCAAGGCATTTCATGAATAATCAACAAGATTTCAACCATCAACAATTGTGCATCATGTAATTTTGAAATAAGGCATATTATCAATCCGAAATAAAAATACATTATAATTCATGAACGCAAAAATAGTTATGTTTGAGATATCTAAGTCAACAAGATTTCACAAAAGATATCGTTTGAATGGATTCATGTTTATCAACTTGGCTCATAAAGTAGAGCTAACTAAACGTCATGTTAAAGTTGCTAGACAAGTAGCAACAACGACAATCTCGCGGGCATATAATTCACAATAAATCTAATCTAGTTAAATATCATTCTATCAAACAAAAAATATTCGCGACTGGTGTTACTGAAAAAAGTTATTTGACAGTAGTATGTAATACATACATTTTTTTGCTATGTAACTTAAAGCTGCACATACCAAATGGATACCAGATGCATACGAATAAGGATGAATTTGCATCGGGTCTCGTATACAAAACTTACCAACAATTCGTATTTCAGTGTAAAACATCCAATCACAGATAGAATAGTTCGTATCGCTACATACCAATCACATACGAAGGTAAATGAGATTTGGTATGAAAAACATACCAGATCTCTGTAAACATACGAGAATCTCGTATCAGATGTTAGTTTCAAATTGTATGTAATTTTGGTATATGTTTGTATGTAATTTTCGTATATAGCGATTTACAGTGTATGTGTGATGAATTTCTGAGTTACGCAACTCTTACAATGCGGTAATGGTGGATTTGATGTATGGTTCTCAGCTTACAAAGACTTATCACAATGCTAGCGGGGTTCTACGTGGATCAACAATTTTGCCATCAGCAAATTCTCTATCTGAGACTGTTCGTTTTAAGTCTTTGATATTCCTGTCAACTCTTCGACGCACACTCCAATTCATGTCAGGTTCGTGCTAAACGATTTCCTTGCTAAACCGACGTGCAACCACTACCAGATAATCAACCAGCTTTTCATGAGTCGAAAACTTATGACAAGGGGAGTAAGGCCTCAATTAATCAGATTGAAAATTATCGTCACGAGGTTGAACGCGTGTTTGGAGCGATTCAAGGATACCGATGACCATGATGCATTATCGGGATGGTTAGAGCAGTGCGTCCTTAAGATCATCAACACACTGAAAAATGCCAGCGACAAATTCATCCCAACATGCGGAGGCAAAAGATGGCATGGTGAAGCGTGGTGGTCACCACAGCTCAACTCTCTGAAACATCAGTTCAGCTTCTGTCTTCACCATTGGTCAGACATCGGGAGACCTCGGACCGGTGTAACATATGAAACATATATTGAAGCTAAAAAGCGGTTCAAAGTTGCCTGCAAAAGATCAAGAAGAACTCATGAAGAATCGGGTTGGCGTGAGCTAGAGAATTCTGCATCGCCTAACGATTTTTGGGTAAAGGCCAAGCGCCTGTGAGCCAAAAGCAAGAACAGTTCTAAACAGGCTATGGTAGATGGAAATAGGGATCCACTCGCAATTGCTAATCTATTTGCAGATAACCTTCATGACTCGTGTAACTCATCAGACGAAATTATGAACTCTCAGATGATGAATGAGCTATTAAGTCACCCTATGGATAAGCCTCATTTCGAAAATGACATGGACGTCTCAGCGCGCGATATTGATAGTATAATTACACGACATCTGAAAAGAAAGAAATCGCCAAATCATTACGGACTATATACAGAGCACTTGCTTTACTCAAAAAACATAATTTCCCCGATATGGGTTCAAGAATACGCATAATGCTGAGGACAGGTTATTACCCCTCTTGCTTGAAAATGAAAATGCATACTCCTATACCCAAGGATGGATGTTCCGGAAGGCTTCGTAACGTAAGCACCAATCCCTTTAGGGGCATAGCAATTGCTCCTCTATTTAACAAAATAATTGAAGGAGCCATACTCCTTATCAATGGTGACAAACTTGAAAGCGATGCTCTTCAGTGCGCCTACAAACGAAATTCGTCAACTGGAAAATGCTCATCTGATCTTTTGGCAACCATCCAAGAGTACACCAACCATTCCACTCGAATAATTACCTCTTTCCTAGATGCCTCGAAAGCGTTTGATCGATTGATGCATCCTCTGCTTTGTCTCTCAGCTTTTGCAGCGCGGAGTTCATTAATCAATTGATAGACTCATTATAGGTTGACTGCATCGGATTTGTTCGCTGGGGCAACGTCATAAGTCATTTATTGCTCAAGCTGGAGTCAGGCAGGTAGTACTTCGGGTGGAATATTTTGGAATCTTTACGTCGATGGATTAATGCAATCACCAAAGAATTCAGAGAATGGATGCACTGGACCATTCGGATACGCAGGTTGTTTTGTCTACGCCAATGATATCGCTCTTATCAGCCCGACGTGGCAAGGAATGGCGGCCAGGATAGGAACTTGCAAGGAATATGCATCCACGCATCAAATACCATTCAATAATATTAAGTCGAGATATGTAAGTTTCAGACGACAAAGGAATCACGAAATGTATATCAACATCGATACCTCTACAAAGCATCTCGGTTTTGAAATTGGGACATCAAAATTCGGGCAATCCGCTCATTTCCATCAAGAAAGTTCTGCGCCAATTTATCAGTCCGTGAACAACATCATGCGAATTCCTTGCTGCACAAATCTGTTCTTAAGATGGAAACTTCTTCGAACTTATACCTACTGTCACATCGATTATGTGTTGCAGGTAGCTCAGTTTATACCACTAGCCGATTTGAAAATTCTGGACGTCGCAGCGCGTCGCAGCGCACGTTGTGTTTCCAACCGGCATCACTCGTGCAGCAACACCCTACTTTATTTGATGACTGACTTAACTCCGACATTTATTACAGCAGCCCAACTTCAATCCAGACCCGACATCGCACCCACATGGAACCAAGACGAGTACAACATCGTAATCAGTCTTAGATTAGCGAAAGTTTCTAGAAAAGAGACGGCTAAATCTGTCAAGGAAACTATTGAAAAAGTAGCAACAACCGACTACTACAGAATTCGCGCACAATTTATCAAGGCCATAATGAGTGATGCAGATCCAATAGCTCGTCAGTTAACCTTGACTCTGTCGACACCAACAGCCCTCCGTGACTAGTTTCCGCTACCCTGATTTCTTTTAATATCTTTTCTACTTGACTTACTTTTCATTTGTACTTTTTAGTATGTTCAATAAAGATGCATATATACGTGTATATACGGTAAATAGTTTGCAAATTTGCAAATATTAAGTCTGTAATGTTGTATATTCATTTCGCTGCAAAACATACATGTTGACATTTAGAAATTTAGTTATTGTAGGCTTAATAGTTGCCATTACTGGATTAAAAAAATGAAAGATAAGTTTCAGAGTTCAGAAAATACGGGTGCAACTTAATGAGATGATTACAGTAAGACAAGTAGCTAAGTCTACTGAAAGCAAAGACAATTCAAGAGAGAAAATATTACTAGCGGCAGTTTATGTGATGTGCTATTCATTATTTTATCATTCAATTATTCATCTATGACATCAAAGTGTTGAATTCTTCCATTTCTGTAAAAATTTATCATTCTTGTTAAGTTTTCTACATAATAAAATACACAAGTAAGATGCACAAATAAAATATTGAGGTGCAGTGCATTAGTTTATCAAGTTTGAAGATGTTAAGTAAAACATACGGTTACTTTACTTTACTTTACATCTTCAAACTTGATAAACTAATACACTGCAGCTCAATATTTTATTTGTGTATCAAAACTGAAATAAGGATTCTAAACGGCTTCAAACTCTATAAACCATTCGTTTGCATTGAGCTTGATTATCATATGTGTTCCATTCTCATGGATTGAGGCCAACTAATTGCACAAATATTATCCATAAAATTATACGTTAGACCTACATGCACAAAACTATAGACAAGTTCAGATGACCATACCTGCAACGAGCATTCCAATGTCTCCAATAAACGCCTTCAAGTCAGCTATGTCAGACCGCAAATCCTTAACAATTTTCTGCTGCTCTTCTTCATATGTACTAAGGATATGTCTCAGTTCAATCTCGGTTGTTTTGAATAACATAGATGAATCCACTTGATTTTTGATTTTAGAACCCTGCAGAGAAAACTTTAGTTTAAGATTTTATGATCACAACAATGAAAACATAATATTTTACAGAATAGGCTAGAACACAATTTTCAAAAGTGATTGAAACAGAGCTACTGTATATAAGGAAATGCAAAAAATTGTCAAAGACAAACCAGTAAGGAAAAATACACAGCAACACAAGAAACAAACTGCGAAAGATTAGGCAATATGACAGTAGTGGACATTTTGTGGTGCGTGTTTTTGTGTCGATTTTAGGTAACTGTGCAAATATGGAAATGTCTTCTTACTTTAGGCGGAACTTCTTCTGTTGTTTCGATTTTCTGCTGTAAAGCATGTAACTGGTTTGAGTAGCTATGATTTCCATTACATTTCAGAGAAGATGAAGCTAAAAGAGGTCTTTCTAATATTTCTGAATGCTGACAGATTTTTATTCGTCAATGTAATGTCGTGACGATTATTAGCACACTTATATTTTAATTGATCAAATATTGGAGACGCTTGTAGATGAATGACACATGATCTGTCAAAAAATCTGGGATTGCCTCAAAGACTACTTTCCAAAAAGTAGCGTGGCATACTAATATTATTCATTTTACAATTTATTCATCAATGGGCGTCCGCAATAAAATTTAAAGATGAAGATGATAAACAGCATGAACACCCAATTGATGAATAGCAGTCTGCCAAGTTGGAGCATGTAAATCAAAAAGAGAATTATGTGTTCTGATTTCTATGTGCTTGTAGCTTGTCTCTTCCCCAATTTTAACCAAGGGGAATGGGGCTAGATATCCTGGAGTCCCTACACAATCTTTATATTGATCCGAAACTATACTGTAGTAGCTGTGACTCTAATTTCTTTTCATTTTTAGTTTCGACGCATTTCTGATGATCATGCCGAATTTTATAAAATTTGTCACATGGGACGTACAAAAATATTTGGGCTTTAATAAAGTGCCCTTTGAAAATCAAGCACTTTTCTTATTTTCTTGCAAAAAAGTATCTTAATCAATTCAACTTACTTATTGACCCTTGACAAAGCACAAATAAAGCTATAATTAACTTTCCCATTCATCAACATTTACATCTATGTAGCTGTTTTATGAGTATTATCAACTACATGAACACTACCAACAAGAGATTTATGAGTAGTAATGTCAGTTTATATGCTACATGTAGTGAATCCCATGTATAAAATTGACAGATAGTCATGCCTCACAATATGTATGATGCATTTGTTCGCATGAAAGTACATTTACAGTATTTTTCTGCTCAATGTAGAACTGACAGAGTAGCTGACTAGTTATAATTAACATATAATTTCAAAAGTCTGTTTGAGTTATATTGAGGACGAATTCTTTTTCCAATGCAATCGAACATAATTCAAACCGTTTCAAGACGTTTTTGCGATAGCCGATCCGCATGGCATGTTGTGATTATTCAGAATTACGGCATTTGAGTATTTATAAGCTCATGCATATAGCCAAAAATTGTGTACAATTTTTTTATTACCATTATTGTAAGTACTGTTAATGTAAGTGCATGGATTCTAGCCCTAGCCATCACATTTATATTTAATTAGTATATCAAGAACGGTCACTTTCCAGCGTCCTTCAAGAAAGTCAAAATCGTACAAATCCCAAAATGCATTAATCCTAAAACTGTCTCTGACTTTCGACCTACTTCCTTGCTGTCATTACTATCTAAAGTGTTTGAAAAAATGTTATGTCGGAATTTGATTTTGACATATATTGCTGACAAGGTAGATATTACACAATTTGCATATTTTCTTGGAGAAGGAACAGGGACTACATCAGCTCTAACCTTGATTAATCATCACATCTTGCGATTTCTGGACAGTAAGTCAGACGCTGTCCGCATACCATCAATAGATTTTGCAAAGGCATTTGACAAGGCTATGCATAATATTATTAACTCAGCGTTAACTGCCTTCAGTCTACCGGCTTTTGTGCTTAAACTTATCTTATTTTCTATCGGATTGTGAACAGTGTGTGGTAGGTTCGAATGGTCAGATCTCCAAGTGGACCCGGATCACCAATCGGGTGCCGCAAGGAAGTGTGCTCGGGCCGATTTTGTTTGGCTTAGTTATTGACAATTTCAAACCGGTGTGCTCGAACTCGCATATGATCAAATACGCCGATGACGTTACGATACTGCATTTTATTAGATGTAGTGATGATGATTATCTTTAAGAGGAATGGCACTATTGCAACTCCTGGACAAATCAGAAAGACTCCCACTTAATACATCAAAATGTAAGATTTTGAATGTTGTCACTAAAAAGAATCTTGTACCCGCAATTGTTGCCTCATCGAGTGGAGTTGTCGTCCTACAGGTGGATCAACTCAAGATACTAGGCGTGACCTTTTTCTGCCAACTTGAAGTGGAATATTCATGTGAAAAACATCATAGCTAAAGCCTCATGACGAATATTTATCACAAGAAACCTGAGGCGTTCTGCCTGTACACCTGATCTGATTATTACCTCTTCTCTTGCTTTTATTCGTGCAGTGTTATCATATGTTTATCCTCGCTTCTGCAATATGCCTGTGTATCTCCACGATCAATTGTTAAGGGTTGAAAAAAGAGTTCGTCGTATCATTGGGTCTAACCAAACCTTAACTGGGTTACTATGTGCTGCTGATCTTATTTGTTTTAAATTGTTTCATGCTATTGAGCAAAATACCAGACATCCCTTACGGTAATGTTTCTAGACCAACCGCAGTCTCAAACTCAAAGTGTGTGCTCCTTGAGACCTCCACCTTTCAGAACATGTCGATTTCAGAGGTCATTTATAAAGTACAGTATTTGAAAAGATTGATATTCATTTGTATATTACTCGTAGTATTAGCACTTGCTGGCTTGTTGTATCTGTTTTTACTTACATGACTTTACTTGTATTATGCATCTATGTGACTCTGTAATTGCATGTATCTGTTTTTGTATATTTCATGTGCTCACAGATTCCTCAGTAATTGAGACAAATAAAGGATTTTCTCTTTCTCTCTTTCTCGGGATTTAAAAACATAAAACCCGGAAAAGCATAGATCATTTGCTACTTATAAACCTGTTTTCATCTATTTGTCATAGAAATGTTTCATCTGTAATCAAGAAAAAGACATGATATCTACATGGACACGTCGAAATGTTAAAAGGTACAAATTGAATAACTTGATAAAAGAGCAATTCTTTAAAGTACAGCCTTTAAAAGGATTTTGAGAAAGTTGATGGACTTGAGCTCCCTTGTTTCAAATTGTTCATTTTGAAACTCAATCTGCTCCGCTCCATTATCGATTAGTACAAGTTTTGCTCAAACCATCTCATGCCAGTATTCGCTACATGTACTCATTCAAAGCATTTTTACTCACACCCATCTGTGACTTCAAATTTTGCAGATTGACTATAAGGTTTAAGAGATAAGTGTTCCGAAGCAACCCCTGTGACCGAAGTGATCGATTGCTTGAGAAATGATTCTTGTTGTAATGTCAAAACAGTTTTTGCGTTAAAAACACAGACCCAAGAATCGCATGCCTTCACAATCAATAGTAAAATATTGATTATTGTATGTCGGTGAATATAGAATATCCTCTCTTAACAATAACAAGTGATTGAATTAATTAATGAATAAATTAATTGATTGGTAATTAAACCACTAACCAGAGTCATGTGGCCTGCTTCCAGTATATTTTAGAATAGCAATGCCTGTCGGTAACAAAGTAAAAATTCCCAATAGTTCAAAAACTGTGTTCACTTTTGGTCAAAAATCAACTTACAAAAACATAAAGTTTTAAACTAACTGCCTTCATGGTGATGAGAAGCTGTAGCCATATACATGTACATGTAGATTAGGCTGTTCTTTCCCCTGTGATTGCAGCTACCCTCTGCTATTTTATCGAATCAAGATAGACGCACGTATACTTGTACAAAGACATGAAGAGTAGTGATTTCATAGTTACATGCTTGTGAACTATAGAATATGCAAAGGACTGATTCCGATCAGAGAATCATTTCCTTCGTACAAGTCATATTGTACAGTCATGTCGGTCAGTCATCAACAGAGACTGATGATGCACTTTGCAACCTTGCTTTCATTTTAAGTGCATAAGCTAACCCTATTTGACATACTTATTGAAAAATAAATTGACATTAGAGTAGGCATAGTGCATCACTTGCGCATTTTATACTACATACTTATTAGGCCTATTGCCTCAATCGGAGTCCTATCAAACCCTGGAGTTGCGCCCAATCAAAATGATAGGATTGCGCATCTCTGGACAGAGTACGAGTATACATGTAAATGTATCTCGAACAAGTTTGGTTGATTTCAAATTGTGCATTCAGCTTGTTGTGATTAGCGAGCTCCATATTTTATAGTTGTAAATCATTTAACTACCAAAGTTTTCGATGTGTTGCAATTTTCATAGTTTATTATTACTCCAGCGTTTGATCGGATTCGCTCAAACAAAGTCGCGAAACTGCTCTTTGTGATGCGCGAAAATCACAGGGTTTAAAGTACTCCATGACTTTGGATAATCCTATGTACCTAGGTAGTGCAGCTAAGTCAATATTATGAATACTGAAGTGCCGCATTGCACAGGAAGGCAGTCAGCAGGTAGTCCCTATTCGTCTGTTGCATTTTGTCATGCTTTCTGTCATTGACAATCATAATCTCTTTTTCTTTGGCAGAACAGGGAATGAAACACTTAAGGCTTCATCATAGTAGGCAATTGTTTGGCCTACTTGTCTCAGAAGTGAATTACGAGTGTCAAGAAATATTGTATGAGGCATCGAGTTATCCACTCATCCTCAGTCGGCTGTTCCCATCACCGCGGTACCACGACAGCTTGGTACATGGAAATATGCGAGGCTTTTCAGGATTATGGATGAAAACAAATGAAAGTTGTCAATTGTGACTTTCATCGATGCATTTCGGCTATTCATGCGCCAATCACTATCATTACCTTCTATTATAAATCCATCATTATATTATCTTGATAATGGCTAGCCTATGATACACGAATAGCCGAAATATATCCGAACGTAATATATTTTATATACAATTAAATAATATTATAATAAAAGTTATAATTTTTACACCTTTCACTTGGCGCTTCCAAATCTTGAAAAATCAACAACTAGCCTATATGTTTTCTCTCATTCGAGAGACTGTCCTAACATATTGAGGGTCAGTCCTACAAATCAAAGTGCGAACCGTAATTTCCGTTGCGATGCAGCTGCTCATGCTTCGGTCAAGGCCAGCCCAAGTTTATTTCAATTAAAAGTCCCTGGATCGTTTCAATCAAGATAAATATCCACTTGAATAAAGTTCGAAATTGTGCTTATTCTGAATTACGGCATTTGAGTATTTATGAGCTCATGCACATAGTCAAAACTGTGTACATTTTTTTAATTCCCATTATTATAAGTACTGGATGTGCATTCAAGATTCAAAATGTGACTAAAAATTCACTCGTCACGATTCACAAAGTAAAATGATTGAATGAAGTAAAGGATGACGATCAAGGATGGATGGCAGTAGCCGCAGCCATCTAATTCAAATTGTTGAAAGCGCTATCAAAATTTTCATGCATGTTCAAGGTTTGATGGTTTGAATGCAAACACATGCCTCTACATTTGTTTCCAATGTTGCTCAACATCCTGAAATTTCACAGCCCATCTTACTTCCCAGGTGTGATGATCCATAGTGTGTGCTTTCCAAACTTAACAAGCTGCGGGTGGTCCTAAATAGAAATATTGATATAATTAAGCGAGTTTGAGCAACCCCTTTATGATTTGAAATCGCAAACGAAATTTTATTTCGACAATGACATATCCTGTCAATGCTGTGAAAATTATATCATAGAAGAAAGTGTTCTTGATGGTCTGCTCTGTGCAGAGCGCGCCGGTTTTTTAAATTTTGATTGAATCATTTCTTGTGGGAGAATTGTGCATGCTTTAAGGAGCTCATATTCTAGCTGATGTATAATGCAGAGACGTTGGTAAGATAATGATATTGGAGGAGTGGGTCGCTTATCCGCTTTATAATCATGAGCTAAAGTTTACCTGATTGAAATGCACATGTGACTGCTTTATAGACATGTAACTATAGACAATATTGCTAAGTAGACGTGCACCTGCAGTATACTCTACAGAAGAAATCTGCAATATAATAGACAATACACACAATGGACTGGTACCTGCTCCTGCTCCATGCATTCTGAAAACGGTAGCTCAAACATTCCAAACATCAATCTGTGACACTGCTAAAAATTTCAGAGAAAAAGCTTTTGTTCAAATGCGCACTGTATCAACTTAGAAAATGTTAATAATGATATTGCAATATTGTGGTACCGGTATAGCAAAGAACACATTCAAGAGAGATGACCGTAACAGGACTATAGAAATATTAGATTATCTACTGTTTCTAAGACAGGTCAGAAAGTCACCCAATTCTTTCACTGCAATTCTAGAACAATGGCCATTTTTAGACACCTCTCCTTTTAGACCTTTTTGTTACCAGGAAATATCATTCATAGTCAAATTAAGTGATGGCAGCAAACGGGAGGATCATAATAATAGGCTGTACTCGTAATCGAGAAACGCACTCCTTTTAATTTCTGCAGATCCGTTAATTAAAAAAGTAAAGAAAAAAAAAGCTTTTACTCGCCGTTTCTGGTCCAGACCCTTCTTCATAAAACGCGCATATGACATGCTACTTCGACAAATATATATATGTATATGTAAAAGCTGAATAAAAATCTATATGGCGCGACATGTGTTCTCCTACAAGCCAGCAAGCTCATGACGACGATTCATAGATGGACACCTATCCTGAATCATGCGAGCTGCTTTGATAGAAGCCTGTTAGTTGATAGAGATAGCCTGTTTTGTACTCTATGAAGAAGGGTCTGAACCAGAAACGTCGAGAAAAAGCTCGTTTTTTTTCTTTTTTAACTAACGGATTTGCAGAAATTCAAGGGAGTGTGTTTCTCGATTGCGAGTACAGTCTATAGTAAAATTATATAACAATCGACATTTTTGCTTATTGATGACTATTACTCATGTACAAAGTCCAATTAAACTGTGTTTCCTATTTTAATACGCAAAACAAAAATTTTATAACAATTGGAGCTGAGGAATTAAAAAGGAAACTTTTACGAATAGGAATAGTATACCACTGATGTTACCGTGCCATGCGCAATCTCCTTCGTCGTCAATTTCTCTTTCTCGGCTGTCCCCTGCTCTTGAAGTGTACAAGCGCAGTCATAAATCGTTTTTGTATGTTTCCTCATGACAATTATTGTTATCTTGAGATGTGGCGCGATTACCAACACTTAAGACAACGCCGTTTGACAGACGAAAAATTAAAAATTATCACAGAATACATGTTCACTATGCATGATTTCCGTCCGCTTATGTGACATAAACTGTGCATGCATTTACTGGTAAGCTCATTTATCTGATTCTTTGCAAATTTCACATGGGAGGGGGTAAACGGCTCCCCCCATACACGATAGTTGGCCTAATGTTGCTAGCGTTCGTCATGATAGGCATGATTGCTAGCCCAACAATTGCACTCGATTGTGCATTAATGAAGTATAATAGAAATGACAAGTTTAAGAGAATGTCAAGGTAAATTATCTTGAAAGTTGGCAGTCCGCGTAATTCGTATTATCAAAAATCTAGTCCCCGCCTGGTTGCCACTCTGCTGCTACATTAGCTCATATACAAGCAATGGCAGGCCTATAGTTTTACTGCATTAAAGGCTGCATTGTTTATTTTTCCTGGTTTCCTGGCTACGATGAATTCATGAAATAACTCATAATAACTGTTTTCTTTCAATCATCCACTTACATGTACACAAATCCTCGATTGACATTTGACCGCTATGTTGACTCACTGGTAAGAAAGCTGTTTTGCTTATTCATCAAACTTGGTCTGTTCGTAAGCAATGCCATATTGCAATTGGATTCAAGTAAAATTCCGAAACTCAATGTCACCCTAAAAGAAGATATATAGGCAATAGCAGAGTAAACAGGTTTGACCAACTGTAAATGCTTGCATGCTTTTCTAGCTGCAATTATGGCTTGCACCCTCAGAAGAAATTTCCAAGTTATAACTAACTAATCTATGAAATACTGCAAGATTATGTCACACATTGCGGAAATCGTTTTCAGTACTTATTCTGTACATTAGTCTTCAATTTTATTGATGACACATTCTTAGGGAGAAGATTGTACGTGTGTGTCAGGGAATCTCATATCCCAGGCATCAATACTTGTCTAATGACACTAGCCTCATCATTGTAGACATGATACAAGTAGCAAACCGAACAAATAAAGCACGATTGTGTATCAGTGTAGTATAAAAGAAACTGTACGCTTAAAAGAACGCAAGGGAAAATTAACTTTGAAATCGGCGTGCTGGACCCGTCCTGTTCGTGTTTCCAAAGATCATGTTCCGGCCCGCTTTAGCTCCGGGAGTGGTTTCGACTCTGCTGAGAAGCCGAAACCAGTCTGACAATAGGGACATTTGGTGAGTAATTTGGTGATTCAGCGGGTGCGAATGTCATTCAAGCATGAAAATTTAGGAAGCAATTATTAAGCATATTAAGCGGAATTTCAATTTTTAACAGTAATCATCGTAAAATCTTTGTAAAATTCTTTGTCATACTGAACATTACCACCAATGTCACCAGCAAACGAGTTGTAGATTAGATGTTAATAGATTTAAATTAGAGACAATGTAAGAATTTTGATGTATTCATTGAACAACTAAGCTATGCATAACGGAAAAGGAAAACAGACGAATGAGCAGAAAAGCAGAGGAAAATAATTCGTTCGAAATCTCTACGTAGAAAAATAATGTTATCTATAGTAAACTGCAGCAAATCTTGAAGGATTAAGAAAAGCAAACAATCGCTGTACGAACAGGAAATCTTTAGTTACCCGATATGAAACCTAAAAACAAATATAAGGTTATGAAATAGATGCAGTTTTCATGACATGTTGGTTATAAAAACGTCATCAACGAAATCAAGGAGATAGCAGATTAGAAATTACTTGTCATCATTATTTTGAAAATGTTTCATTTCATTTGCAAAATATATCACTTTGATAATGAAGAGTTGTTGGGTACGAAACGTTCACTTGCGGTTGAATTATTAGATGCTTAAAATCGGGATAGAAAACATCCAATAGATGAATTACATGCAACATCAGTAAATAGACATGAAATCGACATACTAATACATTACTAAGACCCGCTTGGTCATACAGCCAAAACCAGTAACTGTACATTTCATTAGCCGTTGTTGATATTATAGGTTATGTACATGTACATGTACACTTGTACATTGTATATAATGCTCCTTTTGTTGAATCATGAACTTGTTTTAAAGCTTTTATCATCGAGCAAATCTTTTGTGAAGAAAAATATGACAGAATGTATAAATAGCAAGCAAAACTGCTATTAAAGAACACTCAAAGTGCTTAATGATTCATTAAACAGCAAAACATAAAGCTTGAATGATTTTTTGGATGTCAGTTAGGATATAATGCAGTCTGCATTTTCAGACTTTGATACTAAAGCATGCTCCTTACAGGTATGTATGTGATAATCTCCATGAAGCTCTGAAAGACTTATATATTCCAGCCAGTTTTTGCACGCCGAAAATGAGACTTTCACAAAATGACATGCACCCTATATTTACCAAGAATCTGCACGTCTGCCCGGTTCCTCCTCCTGTTACACAGGATTAAAGAAAAACATGTGCCGATGAGAAGCTGATTGAAGTTTTGGGTAGAAATGATATTTTCTGCATTTTCTTTGATTAAATGGAAAGTACTAAGTCAGTAACCATGACTTTTGGCATGGAATGTCTATTGGTCTATGAATCTAAGACGTATGCAGATCTAGCAAGCCTCCCAATATCGGAAAGCACACCATGCCGCGTTGACCAATTTTAGCCACATTTCACCACTTTCTTGCATATATTACCGATCAGAAGAATGACTCTCCATATCAAACGACTATGCCCTCAGACTTAGTACTTGTAACTTAATTAGAGAAAACATTGAAAACCTCACAATTATCGAGAATCCCAATCTCCCAACCACTGGATTTAGCATGTGTTTTTCTTTAATCCTGTCTGACAAGATGAGGAACCTGGTAGGACTCGGCAGACGCTCAGATTCGTATTAGCCATGGGGTGTACACTGTTCATCATTCTGTGAAAGTCCCATTCTCGGTTTCGTTCCTTGTAGAAAGAAAGTCGTGCTCGCTATACTTCACTTGAACAAAATGTGGCAAAATTCGTTTATCTCATCTGTTCTCAATATCAAATTACTCAAAAAGTCTGCGATGGTGCGATTTTACACGTCTTATTCACTTTCTTGATTTTGACGTTTCACTCTCAGGATATTTTATACAGATCTACCCCCGACTTCACTCCCTAACTGAAAGTGTTTATATCTCCTATTTAATCTTTTTCATTGAGGATGCGGGGTCTCCGCTGTAAATCCAACATAGATATTCCTTTAGCTTAGTAATCATATGCTTTGCGTGGCTGTTTAAGTCATTTATTAGATTCACGCCGCCCGTGCATTCCTTAATTTTGTATATCTTTTCGCATAGGGTTCTTGTGCTTGGTTTTAGAGCTTGATTTCTTGTACTGAGAAAAGCTAGAAAAGGACGTCGTGGCAGCTCCAATGACGCTAAAAATCCTAATGACGTTCAGCAATGCAATTGAAATCAATAGGATTCAATTGAAGTGATCGTTTTTTTGCTCTTGCAGTTTCATTGGTTATAGTAGGTCAATTTTAATGTATCAAAGTAAGGATGTCTTGTCTTGACTACGTACCGTAGTTCATTGTCGAATATTTTATTGAAATCCTATTCTGAGCAGTGTTTTCCGATAATGATATATGACGTTTTAGCTACTTATGATTTACGCACGGTCTTGACTGTGTGTTTTGATTGTCTTTGAAACTTCTTCTAAAAATTGATGTACAGCCCATAAAACACTTTGATTGCCTCAGATGTTTAATGCAGACCTACATGTGCACAAACTCTCACACAAGGCAATTATCACTTTTATAGCTGATTAATCATACAATGACTAAAATACAAATTATTGTAAATGAAAACACAATAGTAATCGGTTATTTCGTCCCCCACGGAAGGTGAAAAAATGAAAAGTTATTTGATATGGTATTAAAGGTATTAATTACCGCTCCGTGCTGGCAGTCAATCACTATATATATGCACAGCTACGAGCATTATCAAAGTAACACTTACATTGTTTCACAACAAAATGAGTGATTTGAATTTCCATTCGAGCACTATATGCCTATATCGCTAACAACTTACGGCATAATGATAGAGTTGCACATGATCAAAACCGCTGTTAAGCATCAACCAAATGCAGCGATATATTGCAATTTACTAAATACCCACTAGTAGTAAGCAAAACTCCACTTCTGGACCGCGCAAGATGGCCGCCATCGCTGACGTCCCCCCCTCCCCTCTGGAACGACAGAGGTTGTGGTCTGTCGTGGTGTGCCGGCCAGGTTGGTTCACGTTCACAACATGTTCGCTGACTCCCCCCCCCTCGAAAACGACAGAGTGTGAGACTCGGATGTGTTGGTCTCGTATGGGTTGACGTGGCCGACCGCCTAGGTTGACGTGGGCGACCGTCTAGGTTGACGTGGGCGACCGTCTAGGTTGGCGTGGTGGAATGGTGAAACGGACTTTAGATTCGTGATCAGCGTAAAATTCCGCATCGGTATGGTGAATTTGAAGTCAATCGGCGAGAAAAAATGTTTCTTCAAAATTTTGGCAGAGTTAAAATTTGGCACGTTTTGGTGTGTAGCGCCCAAACGAAGCATCGGATGAGAAAACGGAGGCCAGATTCGGATTCAGCGTGAAATTCTGCATCGGTATGGTGAGTTTCAAGTCAATCGGAGAGAAAAATTTTCGCTGACTCCCCCCCCTCTGGACAGCTTGCTTCGATTTTGGCTTCCAGTGGACGGATTTTGTCGTGCCATAGCTCGTTTGAAAGCTAAGAGTGAGAAAAATTCACTGAAAGAATCGGCTTGTTCCTATCTGTCTTCGTTTAGATGTGAGACGCCATTTAAGATTTTGGGACATTGGCGAAAAACGACAGAGTTACAATTTGGGACGTTTTGGGCTGTAGCACCAAAACGAAGGCTCGGATGGGAAAACGGATTTCAGATTTGGAATCAGCGTGAAATTCTTTATCTGTATGGTGAGTTTCAAGGCAATCGGCGAGAAAAAATTTTCAACATTTTTAGAAAAAATGACAGTTAGAATTTTTGCGATCGCTGCCTACTGTAGAGCCAAAACGAAGCATCGGATGGGAAAACGGAGGCCAGATTCGGATTCAGCGTCAAATTCTACATGGAAATGGTGTATTTCCAGCTCAATCGGAGAGAAAAAATTTTCGCTGACGTCCCCCCCCCTCTGGACAGCTCGCTTAGATTTTGGCTTCCAGTGGACGGATTTTGTCGTGCCATAGGTCGTTTGAAAGCTAAGAGTGAGACAAATTCACTGAAAGAATCGGCTTGTTCCTATCTGTCTTCGTTTAGATGTGAGACGCCATTTAAGATTTTGGGACATTGGCGAAAAACGACAGAGTTAGAATTTGGGACGTTTTGGGCTGTAGCTTCAAAACGAAGCATCGGATGGGAAAACGGATTTCAGATTTGGAATCAGCGTGAAATTCTTTATCTGTATGGTGAGTTTCAAGTCAATCGGCGGGAAAAAGTTTCGCTGACGTCCCCCCCCTCTGGACAGCTCGCTTCGATCTTGGCTTCCAGTGGACGGATTTTGTCGTGCCATAGCTCGTTTGAAAGCTAAGAGTGAGACAAATTCACTAAAAGAATCGGCTTGTTCCTATCTGTCTTCATTTAGATGTGAGACGCCATTTAAGATTTTGGGACATTGTCGAAAAACGACAGAGTTAGAATTTGGGACGTTTTGGGCTGTAGCACCAAAACGAAGGCTCGGATGGGAAAACGGATTTCAGATTTGGAATCAGCGTGAAATTCTTTATCTGTATGGTGAGTTTCAAGTCAATCGGAGAGTTTTAAAGTCAATCGGCGAGAAAAATTTTCAACATTTTCGGAAAAACGAGTTAGAATTTTTGCGATGGCTGCCTACTGTAGAGCCAAAACGAAGCATCGGATGGGAAAACGGAGGCCAGATTCGGATTTAGCGTCAAATTCTACATGGAAATGGTGTATTTCCAGCTCAATCGGAGCACTAGAACCGGAGATAGACGGGATTTTTAGTGTTTGGATGATGGGTATTACGTCATCAGCTGATCGCCACACACTATATAAGCTGGGAACCGACAGAGACTTGTCATTCAGACGAGAGATTGCCTACGGTAAGTCGTCTCTCTGAGCTCCGATGATAGCTTCGGACATTCCAAATCCCGAGTTTCTGTAAGAAACCGACTTAGAAAATTTCATTGCTGATATCAGCTAAGGGGTCAGACTTAGAGGTTCGCCAGGAGATGGCCTTCGTCTCCAGGCCATAAAAGACTCCAAAACTTTAAAGGCTTGTAACTTTGCTTCTACAAGTCCGTTTGACTTGATTCAAAAAAGGTTCGGTCGCTATTGACCTGCCCTAAGTGATGGACTACTTATAAAATTTCATAAGTAGTGCTAAAAAGTTGAAAAATTTAAATTCACTAGTTTTGGAGGTTTTCTGGGGTTTTCGACCCTGCTGAAGTCAATGAAAGCATTTTTAATGATGTCTGAGCCAGTCTTCTCATGCTATAAGCGGCTTTTCACTGAAAGCGAGCAAGACACGGAGAGTTTTGCTGTAATATTCCACTGACAGGGTGTTCCTTCGGGACGGCGGACGATGCCGTAGTGATAAGTGTGGCAAGGGAATGTGTCATATTTGAGACCGTAACCGCTGGGGCAACTCATGTTGGGCATTTGACACAGCTCTCAACATAGCACTTTGAACGCCAATCGGTTGAGTCTTAGCTATCTTGTCATGGGTGGCCTCTAAACATCTCCATTGCAAAACGCTGGTGAATCAAGCACTCTACGGCTTGCTATCAAGCTGATCAAAGCAATAACTTGGGATGTTTCCTCAAGGTTTTCAAGTATGCTAAGTTCAAATCTGCTATCAGATTTCAAATTTAACTAAGTCTAAGGCAGCTTTGAGGGGTTAGATCCCAGCTACTGTTCACTACCTGTGACTCGGCGTTGCTGTTACCACTTCGGGGCAGTAACAATGATGTCTTCAGCTGTAAATAGCGGGTATCGGGGAAGATCTCTCACTTCCCTAGTGATCAGTACAAGGCCTTCGGGCTGTCGACGGGATCGAGTGCCACTCACTATACTCAAATCTATCATTCCTCACTAAGTGTAAAATCATTGTTTTCCGTTTTTCGCTTCAGAAATGCCGAAATACAATAATATGAAGACCAGTTTCAAACTGTGTCAATGCCGGAAGGTATTCCGAGCTGACGCCTTCAAGAAGCACGCTTGTACTAACAAGAAACAGATAGGGGTCGCTCGCTACTATTGCGGAGCCCACAAAGTCAGTCGCTTAAGTGAGCGGCTGGAGGATTGGCACTCACAACACAGCGAGTGTCAAACAGGCGAAGTAGGCGAAGAAGAACGGAGTTCACTCTTCGCCACTGAGCTCCGTTCTTTGGAGCTACAATCTGCCAACGAGCAAGAACGGAGTTCACTTTTCACCACTGAGGCCACTGAGCTACAATCCGCCATTGAAGCGATTGCCGCTGTATCCTCGCTTAGTAGCGAGAGTTCGCTGACCAGCAGCGATAGTGAGGAGGAGGAGGAGGGAGAGCTACAGTCGCAACTTATCGAGGACGTCGACCTCGATCGCGAGACCTCTACAGCCGTAACTGCAAGTGGAATTGCAACACAATGTCGCAATTTTGTCAAGCGCCCGCCGGTGATCGCCGAACGGGATAGATTAAAGAAAGAGGCGGAGAAGTTGAAGGAGGAGGCCTTCTCATACAAGGCAAAGTATGAGGACCTAAAGAACGTGGCCGGAGAGATGAAGAAGGTGAAGGAGAGATTAAGCGAGCGGGATGGCGAGTTGGAGCAGGAGAGGCTCAAGACTCTCGAGGGGAAAGCCAGAGAAGAGGCTTTACTAGCAGAGAGGGAAAGTAGGGAGAAGGAGATACGAAGGTTGAAGGAGGAAGTGGAGAGACTCCGTGTGCAGATGGCTAAGGTGGTCGAGACGAACCACGAGCTGCACCGTTCGGCGCAGCTGGTGGATCGCGATCGAAGGTTGCGTTCCAGTCGTCTGCACATCCCTATTAGAAAGGGGAGAGTAGCAGAAACTCCTCTCTTGTACGAGCGTGGAAGAGGGGAGAAATGCTACTCTCGGGTGAAGAAAGGGGTGGAGTGTCTACACTTCACCTTCGATCATCGTGATCCGATCTCGAATTTCCTTTATGAGGAAGCGTCCGAGAAGATCTGTAAGTAAAAATGACTAAATTAAAATGTAAGATGATAACTCACTACTTCTTTCTTTACAGACATCCAAGAGAAGCGACCACCCGCCCCGTTGCCGGAGCCGCAGTCGAAACAGCAAGCCTGAGTCCCTACCACACACCCCGAGAACGAACCATCGGCTCTCTTAAGGGCCACCATGGGGCAAGACATGATAGAACCTCCTCGCGGTTTGCCCTGGGCAGTCTTCGGACTGGCAAATACTATCATTAAGTTGAATCTGCTATCAGTCAACTTGAACGTTGCAAATGAAGTTCGGTGTAATACTTCCTTTCGACGGGCGTTCCTGTAAAGGGCGGCGGTGAAACCCGTAGCTATGTATACCGCAAGGGACATTCGGCAATGGTCAATCTTGTTAAACCTCTCTGCGTCATGTTTGCAAGTGATTGCCTCTGTCTCAACGTAGTATGCATTCGCGCCAGGGCGACATTTAGCCAACTGTCGAAGGTTGCCAAAACTTTCCATTGCATACGTTATGAGAACCATGAGTTCTACCTGTCTCTATCAATGAGACGAATTGATGAATGGAATGAAATGGGAGGACACTCACGCGCCACACGCAACATAACACACTTCTCTCTTCCGTAGTCTAACAAGCTCTTTACACATGGATCGCAGTCGATTGCTATCCCAGAATCATGTAAGCTATCTTAATTTTATTTAACACTATTTCATCTACCATCATCACCCATATGAAGTGTCATAAGATTTACAAGTTAGACTAAGCGTTCTACTATTTGTAAATGAAAGATATAGTTTCACCAGTTTACAAGTTAAAAAATAAAGTTTCAATGGTGTATACGTTAGAAATAAAGTTTTAGCTGTTTGTATATCAAAATAAAGTTTCAATGGTGTATACGTTAGAAATAAAGTTTTAGCTGTTTGTATATCAAAATAAAGTTTCAAGAGTTTACAAGTTATAAATAACGTTTCAATAGTGTATGCGTTAGAAATAAAGTTTTAGCTGTTTGTATATCAAAATAAAGTTTCAAGAGTTTACAAGTTAGAAATAAAGTTTCAATAGTGTGTATGTTAGAAATTAAGGTATAACTGTTTGTAAAAATAAGATCGCAAGATTTACTAGTTTACAAGTTAGACTAAGTGTAAATTAAAATAAAATTATAACTGTTCACGAGTTAAAGCGTTGATGCAACGATGAACAATTAATAAGCTGAAAAGTTTTAGATTCACTTTAACATTACCATATGTTTACAGATAGAAATGTATCACAGCAAAGCTACTTCATGAGTTAGTTTGCCAGGAGTGTATCATCTCAAACTTTTACTCCGTCGTTGAAATTTCATGACGACTTTTTGCTAAACGAAAGTTAACACTAGAGGAGCGTAGGGGTGGGTGGTATAAAATACGCCTACAGCACTGAGAGAGTTGGAGTGCATGAGCTATGTACATTCTTTTGAGGATGAGAGGAGCGATTCAGCCGATGGCGCAGGTAGTTTCCCAGAGCATGGAGGACATTGTTTAGGTGACTCTAAGGGCGTATGTCGAGCTACCTTCAGTGATAGGCTTCCAACTCATGATGAATGATGATATGCTTACGACCTACATTCAACCATTGGTGTATGCCCACACCCTCCCCCACAACGAGCTTGTCTGCCACATTGTATTCATGAGTGTGGCTCAAAGTAGGAAATTGATTGATGAGACTTTGCTGAAATATCCAAGGCGCGTATTCAAGCATGGTCGCCTACTGTTGAAGTATTATTATCAATGGCGCGACGACACACATTTGCCCACCCGTGTTTTACCACACCTATCAACGGAAGAATACAATAGAGCTTTAGTCGAGACGGTGAAAGGAGACGATGAGCGCTAGCGGGCGAATGAAGCATCGGTGAGAGTGGGAATCAACTTGATTCTATTCTCCAATGAGGATTGTTGTCTAATGAGAATCAAGCATTCCTTTATAAATAGAGAGCCTTCCACACTGAGAATCATTCCATCGTTGAATCATACAAGTGACGGACGCACATTCTCTCTCTACATCCCTGTTATATTATCCAACTAAAATGGTAAGTCGCTACTTTCCTCCCTCTCCTCCCTTGAACGTAAACTTGATAGAATCTTTTTTATTTTCAGGCATCTTCTACATCTACTACACTGACAGGACAAAATGGTGGTCAGACGTTACAAGGTTCGCTACAATCAGATCATCTACAGCTGAGACCAGTGGAAGAAACAACAAAGGTACATAATCCTACACCGCTACAGCGTAAATTTAAACAAGTCTTGCGTCATGAGGATCACAGCGTAGTACTGCGAACGGGAATGCTCCCTTCCACTGATGTGAAGATATTGAGCAATCAGTATGGGGATTACATACTCATCCCCGTGAGTCCGTACATTCGCCACCAACTTGACATTATTGAAGAGTACGTGACATTAAATATGGACATTCCTACACATCTTGCTCAAGAGTGGAAGGCGAGAGATGAAAAGGATACTCCCTATAGAAAGATTTGGGATGGCAATCAAATTTGCCTACCATTATCACATTGGTGTAGTTATTATAAAAAGGATGGAGATCAATCAATACCCATCAGATGTGATGAGCTCGGAGAAGGTACTTGGGATATCATTTTCAAAGTGAATGGACTATATTATGGTCAGCATAAGGATAACAAAATAGCCTCTCTCTCGATATACACTGAATCCATCCTATATATTCCAAAGCCACCCAGCGTAGATGACATTATTGACGAAATCCTTAACAGCAGTGGTACGAAGCGCAAGTCGGAGAAGAATGCTGCATCAAACGCAAATCAAAGAAGGAGAATTACTAGTCCTTTCCTAACTCTACCCTATGACAATTCGCTTATGTGCTTTGAGTGTCGTAGACGTGGTCTTATTAGATACATTTTACTTCTTCGTTGCCATCATATCATTTGTGTATTTTGTCGTGAAAAGCATCGATGTAATTCTTCATTTTGCAATATGTTATAGAACGTTTCCTTAGATATGTAATTTCCGTTTTAGGCTTCTATCATCATTTTTATGGATTGTGAGGGTGAACCTGTACAGGAGCTCAGTGCTATTGCTATGAACAATTGGTCATATCAGATTGTTAGTGTCTATCATCAACATGCCAACTGCGATCCCAATGTTGATCAATGGGCGAGAAAACACATTCATGGACTTAATCTGAAATATTTGCAAGACTATGGCTTTTCTTGTGAGAGTGCTCTTCTTATTGACTTTAAACGATGGTTAGCTACTTTCAATGTTATACGCATCTTTTGTAATAATCCTGGTAAGGAGAGGAAAGTATTTCCCAATCTAGTCATTAATGATATTTTGCTCCCACCTTGGGATAGTAGAGTGAATCAACACTATCATGAAGTCACGAAACGTTTTAAGGATTTGTGTGTTCCTATTTTGTCTGTTCGTTGTAGTAGCTACGTTCATAACCAATGCTTCTTTCCTCCTTACCTCAACACTGCCAAAGTCCTATATGGTTATCATTGCTCGCTATATGACAGTTACCAGCTGTATCTATTTTATCTGTTTCAAACCATTGATTTGTAATGCATGCTTGTTACAGTTATTCAATAAATGTTATTATGCGAAGAGTTGTTGTTGTTATCATGCGACGGATGGGTTAGATGAAGGGTGATCATATCTTTTTCAAAGGACTGTGAAACATTGATTTCCATGATGAGGATTTAAACAGTTAGATTTGATGACGAATAAGATTTACTAGTTTGCAAGTTAGACTAATCTTTCTATTATTTGTAAATGAAAGATATAGTTTCAATAGTTTACACGTTAAAAATAAAGTTTCAATAGTGTGTATGTTAAGAATAAAGTTCTATCTGTTTGTATGTTAGAAATAAAATGAAGTTTCATCAGTTTACAAGTTAAGAATAAAGTTTTATCTGTTTGTATGTTAGAAATAAAACAAAGTTTCAACCGTTAACAAGTTAAAAATAAAGTTTCAATAGTTTACAAGTTAAAACTAATGTTTCAATAGTGCGTATATTAAGAATAAAGTTTTATCTGTTTCTATGTTAGAAATAAAATGAAGCTTCACCAGTTTACAAGTTAAGAATAAAGTTTTATCAGCTTGTATGTTAGAAATAAAATAAAGTTTCAAGAGTTTACAAGTTTCAACAGTGTATACGTTAGAAATAAAGTTTTAGCTGTTTGTATGTTAAAAATAAAATAAAGTTTCAACCGTTTACAAGTTAAAAATGAAGTTTCAATAGTGTATATGTTAAGAATAAAGTTCTATCTGTTTATATGTTAGAAATAAAAAATGAAGGTTCACCAGTTTACAAGTTAAGAATAAAGTTTTATCTGCTTGTATGTCAGAAATGAAATAAAGTTTCACCAGTTTACAAATTAAAAAATAAA
>CAJQUW010016133.1:0-55721 GCA_907163375.1 Prostheceraeus crozeri
CTCTCTCTCTCAGCCCTTCTAAAAAATATTTTCTTACCATATTGCAAAGGTTATTCAAGGTTCAATATACCAAATAGCGGCAAACAATAGAGAAATGGACTCTCAATATTGGCTGTAAAAACACTCCACAGTTCATCATAAATGAGTACAGGTTTCAACACTCTCAAGATACACAATTTACGAGAACATTTCAATTCTAACTCATGAAAGTGAGTTGTCCACTTTAAATTGCTAGTCCACGTCACACCTAGGACATTCAGTTCATCGTCAACATCAATAGGAACTGACGCAAGAATCTATGGCAAACATGGCAGCCTGAATCAGTTGCCCTTTTAGGCCTACTGAGTTGAAGCGGACTAACGAATCGATTTTTAACTAAATTTTCCAATAATTCTTCGCGCCGCATTACCTGACTTTTTCTGATTGGTTCTTGAAGGATTAACTTTTTTCATTGTTGCAGATACACTTCTGAGTTCTTTAGAATTAAGAAGATCATCTAATCGTCCTTAACACAGACTTCTCCAAAAGTATCGGCATTCGTTCTGGATGTTCCCGGAACACTGTTCAGACATACTTCCCCTTTCGGTGTTTCACAACTTCGATCCAAGAGCGATTCTAGAGAAGTTTCCTGTCCAGATGCTAGCATTAAGAAGTCTATGCGCAGTGTTGTCAATCTTTGATGTTCTATGTTTATTGAATCATGCTGCACAACCTGCTATGATCGCGATTGATGGATGGAAATTACATGTCAATCGGTTCGATATCTTGAATTCACGATTGGATATACTCAGGATTCCAGCTTACACTCGTTTCTCTCTGACAGTTCTCAATATTCAGACTTCAAACTTTGCAAACAAAAACTTATCGGTATTTTGAATGGAAAAAGACCAAATTACAAGTGTTTAGTTTCCGGGACTTCTTTGGGACACCCGGCATAACTTTACTGTCAATTAACTGATATCATTTATATAAACACGCATCCTTCTCTTTGCTAGGGCATGCACCTCTATGTTTTAAGTATCAACTCAAATTTATGTGCTCTGGACTTTAAGAAACCTAATTTATGACACCATTTTCCACTAGAGAAGTTTTTTTAATTTTGTTCTCTTCCGCTCCCTGGATTCTTCGAATTTTTAACCGTGACGGGATTTAATTTAATTCCATTTCATTTCATGGAAAAGATTTAACAATTTTATCAATTTGGTAGCTTAAAATATTGGATTACTTCTAATTAGGTCCTAATGACAAATAAAACGTCCATGAATAACGTCTCTTAGAATTCAATGGCGAAATGGCTCACGTTATACACAGCGATTGACCGTTCGCGTAAAACAAGAACCTATCTAGAATCCTAAATTTTCTGTATGAATTATGTAAAATCGATCGTGTTTAGTGTCTCATTCGTACTTAGTCATCAATAAAGCATAATAATCTAGGATAATCGTTAATTGGACTAACCGAAGTAGAATAAGCACTGACTAATTACGCAACCTTGTAATATGTGCTTCATTCTGTTTCAGTTGTCGCGATTGGAAGCTATGATTCAAGGTGTGGATGAGTCATCAAAGAAGATGAGATCGACTATTCGAAAGTGCTTATGTACATTAAGTCCAAAAACCTCTACCAGTGAACAATCAACGATTAACAAAACAGCCAGGGCGGTGTTTCGGTTAATAGCCCCTGATGAGGTATTTCAATATTATACACGGGAAGCTACAACGAAATCAACGGAAAAACCTCTGGCCTCAATACATCCTCGATTAAACCAGTTGGTGACGACAGGTTCTGACGTCAAAGTGATGCTGACAAAGATCTTGACGTCAACGCCGATTAACTTATTTTGTTCTGTTGTCACGTGTTGTTGAACAGAATTTTCCGGTGTCTTAACACTAGAACCGCCATTGCAGTCAAATTGACTGCAATCAATTTTTGAATACAGCCAGAGCCTTAACTGAATTAGTTGTGATAATCAGAAGCTATGACATTTATTGCACATATCCAAGGAATGAAATTAAGTTAGAATTCATGAGTAAATATATCTATGGTTGAAAATACACGACAATATATCTTTAAGCGCCAATTGCAGTCATTTTGACTGCAAATCAGTAAAGTATTAGTCTTCAACTTTCAAGCTTAGATATCTCATTTTTAACGCTAACAAAACAGTGAGTCATCATTCATCAACATGAACAGGATCAAGTCATGGATATACCATATCGATCAAGTGTTTAGTTTCTCATCATACGCTCACTTTAGAAGAAAGTTGACTATCAGAAAAGGACAGTAGAAGTCTTACGATGGCAGCACGACGTCGACGAATATCTGCGCAAACTGCTTTACAGATGATAACGCAATTGAATGGAGAAGTATCGGATGACGAAGAGGTGACCATGGACGAATTTATAATCGAGAGTGAAAATTCATCCATTAGTGACAATGAAGATGTTGAGATTGACGACGAATCAATAATCAGACCGACTGGGCACAATAACGGAGACCGACAAGAAACCGAATTACCACCATATCTGGGTAAAGATAAAAGTACTTTGTGGCAAGAAACAAATCGTGAGCGACGAGGACCGATCTCTTCGAAGAATATCTTCACAGCTAAACCCGGACTTTCTTATCGCTGCAAACGATCTATCTCCTCAGACGATGTATTTTCCGCCTTTCATCTTCTATTCGATAACTATATTGTGAATCACATTCATGCATGTACAATAACTGAAGCCAATCGACAAAAACCTGATTCGGAATGGTCCTTCTCCAAAGAAGAGCTGCTCGCTGTAATTGGAATTATGTATATTCGTGGTGCGACGTCAGCCTCAAAGTTTGATCTTGAAGCATTATGGAGTGATAAATGGGGTATTCCAATAGTACAGAATACTATGTCTCGCAACCGCTTTCGTGAGATTATAGGATTTCTCAGATTTGATGAGAAAACTTCTCGGCGAAGTAGAGTTTTATCCGACAAGTTCTGCTTGATACGTGATATTTGGAAACGTATGATTGACAATAGCCAGGACATGTACACCCCTAAAGAATTCCTCACGATTGATGAACAGCTCTTGCCATCGAAATGCAGATGCCCATTTACCCAATATATGCCGAACAAACCGGATAAATTCGGCATAAAGTTCTGGGTTCTGTGTGATACCGAAACAAAATATGTCCTGAACAGCTTACCGTATTTGGGAAAGGAGGAAAGTCGTCCAAGCAATGTTACTTTGTCTGAATACGTCGTTTGTGAATTGGTGAAACCGTACAAGAAATTGGGATATAACATCACATGTGACAATTACTTTACGTCCTTGAGTCTTGCCTCTGCATTGGAAGAACAAAAGATTACCATGGTTGGTACCATCAGGAAGAATCGCCGCGAATTACCGGAAAAGTTACCTCAAATGGAAAAGGATATGATGCGTTACGAATCAAGATTCTTCTTGAACTCTAACAAGAAATGTTCTTTGACGGTGTATAAATCAAAATCAGAAAAATCAGTCTGCGTTCTATCGTCGATGCATGAATCTTGTACTTTTGGCGGCGGACCGAAAAATCTTCCCGAAACGGTCAATTTTTACAACAAAACGAAACATGGCGTTGACATGTTCGATAGCATGACACGTATGTATTCCACGAAGGCGGGCTCACGCAGATGGCCAATGCACGTATTTTACAATTTGTTGGACATCGTTGCCCTAAATTCATGGATTATATATAAAATTGCTTGCCAAAAATCAATCTCAAGGCGAGATTATCTTCTTTTCTTGGGAGAGAGAATGTGTCAAATTTTCAAACCTTTTGAGGTCAATTTGCCTGCATCCGTTTCAGAATCTCCAGCTAGAACAGCACTAAAGCGAAAGGAGTGCCAAATAAGCAAACATAAGAACAAAGGTGGGAATGTTTGCAGTACATGCAAAAAATGTGCTGTGGTCCATGTTCTGCAAACAAAATCATCATTGTTACATGTATAAACTGTGCCAAATGATTTTTGGAAACCATGACAGTTTTGCAGTTACTGTAAAAACCAATTACAGTACAAATTAGAACTTTGTTTTTTGCTGCCTTTTATTATAATTTTCAATTCTTTAGGAAATATAAATAATAATAAATGAATTTATCATTCCAAAAGTAAAATAAATGCTATTAGACAAAATTAAATAACTTACTTGCAAAAAGTCAACTATCCAATAAACAGTGATATTTTTTTCGCAGCAAATTCTAAATAATTAGTTTTAATGCATAAATGAAAATATAGTGCATAACACAGTATATATGTTTACTCATATAAACCACTTTGTTTATGAAAGTAAGTATAGCAATAATATGTCCAATTACCATGATAAATGATGAGCCAATAATAACCGGTAGAAATTTTAGGATGTCAGGTAATTACAGGGTTCTATTCATTATCTTTTATGTTGCAGTCATTTTGACTGCATTTGGCGGTTAAAGGTATGTAAAATTCTTGGCGGTTCTAGTGTTAAGTGAAATCGGGCCTTGGCTATTTTTCTAACTTTTAGCAACTTGCTACAGATCGTCATATTTCTTCCAAAATTCTTCTAGTTCAGTTTTGGTGCACTCGTGACTGTGACAGTAGCAACTGTGATTCTACTTTAGTAAATTTTATTTTATTTAACGCATTAACTACGATGAGTATGTTGATCAAGTGACTGATTTCTCTGGAAAATCAGGTTTACGTAATTGTCTTCATTTTGTACATCTGAGATGCATGTTTAGTTTTATTACTGGTACTGCAAAGCCTCAACTTTTGTTGTTATGATTGTTAAGCGACCCGTTTCTCTGTAAAATCATGCTGACGTAATTGTTTATTTTACTGTACACTTCAACTGCAAGTATAGTTTTATTACTGGTACTCAGAACCCTCAGCTTTTAATATAATTGTTAAACGACTAGTTTCTTTGAAAAATCAGGCTGACGTAATTGTTTTTATATTGGACACCTGAGATGCATGATTAGTTATATTACTGGTACTCAGAACCCTCAACTTTTGTTATCATCATAACTGTTTAGATTTCTATAATTCAATTTTTCTCAAATTAAATCTCGGCATTTGCATGATATTATTTTCCATCCTGCTTTAAGGACAACTTCGTTGTGAAGTAGCAATCGATTTTTATTTTGAGGACATGTCAGTAAGAAATAGACATAACAAAATAGACAGTACTCATCAGTGCTTGTCCGGATGTATTCAACAATTGATTCCGAAAGGTAGATAGTGGTCCTTGCACCGCGGTTATTTATTTGATATCGTGTTATCTTTGTTATGAATATCTACCGGTACTCTGCAGCGATTACTATCCTTCGTTGATAGCCGTCGGATATCACCTAACAGTAAGGAGGTGTATTACGGTGATCCGCTGATAACGGACGCTACACCGTGGTAGTCCGCAGGTATCCGTCGGATCTCATAGTGTTATCCACAGATATCAGAAGGATACCTGAGGTACATCCTCTGCGGTTAAATTTTGTCGTACGAAAAAACGCCGTTTAATCCGCGGATAGTTCCATTCAGTCTTAGAAACGGTTAAGATACGGATATTCTACAGAGCTCCCCTTGCTCGGTGGGACCTCAGGTAGAAAGTTATCACTCAACAGATCTCGACGAGAATCCGTCAACTGACAACTCCTTTGACGAAAGCTACGGAAATCGTCCAAGTATTTCGGAAGGGAGGAGAGTGCCAGAAGAGAAAAAGCTGCCCACTCAGAATAAGGTCAGATCAACGCTAGAGAGTCAGTCTAGTATAATTGAGAGACCAAAACGTACTTGTGGTCCACCACAGCGATACATTCTCGAATCGAGTAAGTGATTGATAAAATATCGTGAAACTTTACTAATCAGCGTTGACATTTTGACTAGTTCGTGCTTGTTAATGTATACTATACTTAGCCCCTCATGAACATTCTATTTTCTATGTGTGTAAATCGTTGTCAACATTTTCTACGTCATTTCAAGTAAACTTTTCCTATATGTGTCATATTCGAACGTTTTCTATCAGTGCAACTTCGTGTAAGCATCGTCTACAAAGAACTGCAACTTTGGATTCAGCCTCCAAGGTGGAGGAGTGACATGAACTCTATTTAATGTGATTGTTTTATTTCGTGCATGCTTGTTTGAGTTTGCAATAAATATAAAATAGCGAAACCGATACCCATCAACACGGTTGTTTTCTCTCGCTACTGCAGGCAAGCTTAAATACACAACAGTCGATCATGAATGCTGCGTGGAATGTATGCTTATACTTCATCACATGTTCATCAACACACAGAGAATTTGCATCACTACACTGTATGATCAACGCTGCATAATAAATCTTAACTTTCAAGCTAACAATTAGTAAACTCCAAAATGAAGTACACTATTTTTGCTCCAGATCTTTCACTGCATGAAATTATACCCCTATTGTAAAGCAATATTCACGTTATCCCTAACGTGTCTGTGTGATAATTAAAAATGCTAACTATTTAGTACAAGCCTTTGGTGGCAAAGGAATGTTCAAAAATCCGCGGACGGAAATCGTATTGCTACGATCGCTTTAATCGAAATATAATAATGAAATCAAGAGTTTTAGACCCAATTTATTGGTGCACTGCTGCCTCGGCAGTGGAAGAGCTCAAATTATAGGACCCATCAAAGAATCAAAACTTTCAAAATTTTCCATAATTTTCCACGGAAAATTTTGATTCATCGCTACTTGGGGTTAGTTGAAACATTGATGAAGGGGTAGTTGAAGCATTGTTCCAACAAACCCTATGTCATGTTCCAATGAGCCCCGTGTAGATTTATATTACTTTAAGGCTTGTTTTTGCAATGACACCGGCATATATTGTCACACTGTATTTTATAAATCCCTAAAAACGGAAGTCTTAGAAGTAAACAAATATATTGATAGAGTTGTGCTACTGCGACATAATCATATTGCAGCAAAGAAAAAAGTTAGAAAAAATAAAATCAGTCCATGTCTAAAGATAGATTAAGATTAATTTCCGCTTTCTCGAACCTTACATAAGTTCTCATCGGTAAGCAAAAGTATGTCCGAGTGGGACTCGAACCGCACATCATTCAACGGTAAAATCATCAATTACTGTTACCTTAGCCACTAGGCCACAGAATCTTAGCTAGATAGCTGCACTGACTATCTACCTGGTTCTTTTTATTAGACTACTACTTACTGTCTATACAGTATACTGTAGAAGTCAATTTATTTTTCAGGACTCGTGTTAAAGTTGGTGGCGACATGCGACATCATAAAAGAAGATCTGACAGAGGCAAGACTCCGAAAGTAGATATGGAAAGGGCGATGGAGGAGGTGTTATTAAAAGAGACCCTGTCGATCGGTTGCAAATGACTTTGATATTCCTCATGTTACTCTGAGAAGATATTGTATAAGATACAGAGAAAAAATCCAGAAAGATAATGGGAAAATTTCCCTGGAAAGATGTGGCTATTTCAACAACAGATTTGTCTTCAGTGCTGCACACGAGAAAGCTCTCGTTGATTACATATTGAAAGCTTCATCGCGGTACTACGGGTTATCTGTTAAAGAGATAAGGAGTTTAGCCTATGAATATGCAGTAAAACTCGATCTTGATGTACCACCTTCGTGGCAAGAAAACAAGGCAGCTGGAAAGGATTGGATGTCTGGACTTCTTAGTCGACACAAAGATATTACAATCAGAGCAGCTGAATCTACTTCCTTGGGTCGAGCTGCATGCTTCAACAGACATAACGTGCGCTTGTTTTTTGAAAATTACAGCACTGTTGTTGAGAGGGACAATTTCCCTTCAGACCGCATTTGGAATGTGGATGAAACCGGGTGCACGACAGTGCACAAACCGAACAAAGTTATCGCTAAGACTGGTTCAAAGCAAGTTGGAGCTATTGCATCCGGTGAGCGAGGTCAACTGGTGACAATCTGCTGTGCTGTGAATGCAATTGGAAATACAATACCGCCGATGCTTGTGTTTCCTCGGGTCAACTACAAAGACCATTTCATCCGAGGTTCTCCAACTGGATCCATTGGGGTAGCGCATCCAAGTGGCTGGATGACCAAAGACAATTTTCTGTTATTTTTAAAGCATTTCGTCAAATATGTCCGTCCAAGTGCTGAAAACAGAATTCTTCTACTGCTTGACAATCATGAGAGTCATGTGAGCATCGAGGTTATAAATTTTGCCAAAGAAAATGGAATTGTGATGCTTTCCTTCCCTCCCCACTGCTCACATAAACTTCAACCGCCTGACAAGGGCGTTTATGGCCCATTCAAATCATTAGCGCATGCAGTTCTTGGATGAGAGAGCACATAGGCAAAGCGATGACCATTTATGATGTACCTGAAATGGCAGGAAAGGCGTTCACACGGGCAATGACTCCCAGTAACATTCAGTCGGGATTCCGCGCGACAGGAGTTTTTCCGATGGATATACAAAGTAGATGTATTCAATGACGATGATTTCATGCCGTCTTTTGCAACGGAAATACCAGATCCTACGGAGGCGACAACTTGGCCTACTTCTCCACTTCAGGAATCGACAACTTCACGAATTGAAAATCAGAGAGTAGTGATGAGCCCAGAGGCAATCAGACTTCTAAATAAGCCTGCTGTGGCATCAAAGAGGAAAGGTGGACGAAAGCCAAGGAGAACCAAGATTCTTACAGATTCACCAACATCAACACCCACAAAAAAGAAACCAAAAAAAAGCAAAAGTTGTATTTGTGGATGATAAATGCAGAAATTTATCCGAAGAATCTGCGGATGCTTCACTATCAAAGACAATTGAACCAGGCGTGGGCAGCTTTGTGCTGGTGAAGTTCACTTCGAGAAAGTTTGCTGTGCATTCCATTGGTAGAACTTAAGTCACAGGAAATCATCTCGAAATTCATGAAGCGTTCGCGTATATCATCGTGGACTGATAAGCCAACATTCTGTTGGCCGGAGAATCCAGAACTGAGTTGCCATTTTCGACGAGAGATTGTGATGATGTTGCCACCACCCCAGCAGTGCTCTGGCACCTCTCGCTGTCAGAACAGATGGCTGTTTTCAGTCGATCTAACTGAATATGATCCGAAATGAGTACCGGTGACCTTCAAAATGTTAGTCCTTTCCATGATTTGTGATTGCGCGTGAATTCAATTGAATAGGGCCTACTCGCAAAACGTAATCGCAGAAAGGATAACTGTCGCTGTCTTTATGCTTGCCTATCAGTCTCTATGAGTTTTTTTAAGATCGTAATTTTTCTAAATTCAATTTCTATACATTTTGCGATGTAGGCCTTGGCCCAGGTATATGCCAAGCCTACCTTTTGATGCATTTTGTATCAGTAATTATACACACAGATTTGCGATGATATGAAATTTGTTTTCTATAAAAAATTTGTTGATATCCAAATTTTATTTTTATTCAACTCATGAGAAAGACAAAGTTGTTGTCTGGGTTTTATCATAGGCCTACAAAGAGTTCAAATCTTGATATGTTCACGTGAAGACACATAATGGACATAGATATCAGTTTCCTATTATCTAATGCTTTACTGCAATACCATAGGCAATGCAACTGCATGTGCATTAATTCAAAATTGAAAACAAGTGATGCGTTTCAACAAACCCCATACGATGTTTCAACTAACCCCTGGATGGGGGTTAGTTGAAACATTAGAGTTCCCATGTTTAATGAAGTAATAGAGCAATTTGTGCTAACTTTCAAGTACTGCAAATATGACTAACTGGATTTTCGTACCCATAATGTATTACGACTACATTTTCAAGTTCAACTAGATGTCATCTTCATACATTTTTTTGAAAAAAGTAAATATTTGTTCCAACAAGCCCCGCTCTCCCCTATCATGTAATTTCTTACCACAATTATATATACACGTTATATTATTGCCAAGCTTGGCAATCGCGTTTGGCGCGGCCCGGGTGGCGCACGCAGGCACAGCAACGATATACGTGTACAACCATAGCCAGGTACCGGACTTATTACAAAGAAGCAATCTGGCTGCATGATCACATTCACAAGTATAAGACGTGGTTCATTATTCTGCTCAGAGGAAGTCATTTTTGTCATGTATCTGGTGAATTGTAAGTGAACTTTACTCGATCTGCTTTCATCTAAAAATGAAACAATTACTTTTCATTTGTATTATTCCTCTATGTTCATCATGCGCTCTTCAGATTTAAGAATCAACTGCCATAAAATAATACAATAAAGTCTAATTGAAAGAATTGTATCAGCAGTGCTCTTATTTACATCTGAAGACGTTTTTGCAAGACATCTGAAAAAGTAGAATGTTGTACTCTTTTTTATTTGTTGCAATTCGGACGTTGCTTTTAGACATACAAAAATTTCTTGATTTATCATTAAAATGCGTTTTAGTTCTGCAATTACTAAAAAGAGGCAATGGAAAGGAATATTTGCTGCTCGCTTACAAATAGTTTCAAATTCATGCAATATCAGCTGATTTTCACTGGTTTCGTTGCACACAAGGTAAAAACACGTCTATTTCCTATCTAGCCCTTTTTTAGCCCCAAATGCAGGCCAAATGCACTAAATTGAGTTTTTGTCATGTTAAGTGTTTTGAAATCTCTTGTAGCTGAGAACTATGATGTGTGGTAAAGACATGGAAATTGGTCTGACCGGCTCGCAGCCTGTGAAATAGCTGCGAGGCCAAAATTGTACCGACTCAGTAATTGCAATAGCCTAAAGTCAATTGCAATATTTTTCGGTCAAACGCTCAAATGCAGGCCTTTTTTACATATTGACAACATTACCTTGATATGCCATTTTTGACCTTTACATTAGTCATGCTATCAGCGTCATTTGGTCACGCTGTCTTCAATAGTATATTCATTTGGCAGGGTAATTTTATTGCAAATTCAACACACGTAATGCTCGTAAATCAACAATAATAATAATAATAATAAATCTTATATTTATAAAGCGCTCTCCCCGAGCTGGCTCAGAGCGCAATAAGAGAATGCATGACACGAAAAGTTAGACAAAAATTATCAACAAATTATGAAAGTTCATTAAGCAAATATGATTTGAGACAACACTTGAAGTGACGAAAAGTTATAGAGGATCGAATGTTGTATGGTAATTTATTCCACCAAAGTGATCCTTGTGTTGAGAATGTTCTGCCACCTGATCCTGCGTGCATATAACAAGGAACTTCCAATCGAAGATCATCGGCTGAGGATCTTAACTCACGAGACAAAGAACGTTTGGTAAATAAGGTCGATATGTAATACGGTTGTTTTTGAACAATTCCTTTATAACACAGGCATAATACTTTATATTGAATTCTGCATTCCACAGGAAGCCATTTCAGTTTTCTTATTGTTGGGGTTATATGATCTCGACGAGGTACACAATAAATTAACTTAACCAATTATCATTATTATTATAATAAATAATAACCAATTCTTAACCAATTTACCAGGAGCACCAACAAGCACAGAATTAGCATAGTCAAGGCGAGCTAACACAAAGGAACTAGTTAAACGTGATGTTGCCGGAGTCGAGAGATAATGTCTCACAGAAGCAATTTTTCGAATTTCAAAATTGCAGCTACTACAAATTGAACTCACATGCGGTTTCATAGTAAGTTTTTCATCGAACAGTACCCCAAGGTATTTGATGACTTTTGAAAAATTGACTACACTATCACCAATATGTAATGAATTGGGGAAAACGACGTTATGTTTGAAGTTACAAAATATGATAGCATTCGATTTCTCTTCATTTAGCTATAGCTTGTTATAAAGGAGCCATTGTTTCACTTTTGAGATACATTTTTCCATGGCGTTGATTGTAGCACTGACTTCAGATGGTTCACAGGAGGAGTAGATTAAAATATCATCAGCAAAAAGGTGATATTTAACTCCAAAATCACAGAGAATTTTTGTTATAGGCTTGAAATATAAAATAAACAATATAGGGCCCAAAACAGTTCCCTGAGGAATACCATAATCCACTGGTAGAACATTAGATTCCTGAAGTTCAATTGAAACAAATTGTCTACGGTCACGTATGTAAGATGAAAACCAGGAAAAGGCAACGCCGTTGATACCAAATTCGTAATTTAAGCGTGTTAATAAGATTTCATGATCGATCGTGTCAAATGCACAAGAAAGATCCAAGAGCACTGAAACTGTTATCTTCTTCATATCCAAAGATGAAAGAATATCATTCCTTACCAGAGTTAACACTGTCTCGGTGCTATGATCCGGTAGATATGCCGATTGAAACGTTGGATACAATCCCTGAGCAGATAGATGTGTATGGAGGTCTTCTAAAACAACTTTTTCGATTATCTTTGCTAAGTAGGCAACATTTGATATAGGCCGATAATTGGCTAAATTATCTTTATCAATAGACTTTGCTTTGTTCTTGATTGATGGTTTCACCAAGGCAAATATTGACTAAGGTATCAACCATAGTCAATGATTGAAAATAAGAAACCGATTTTGGCGATTTATGTTCTACTGTGCGCGCCTCCTTTGAGTAGTGTCATTTGCTTTTGGCAAATTCATCCATCACATTTTGTGATGTGTAGCGCGCCTCTAATTTTGTCTTCCGAGCGACGTGCATTGTAGACAAAGGTAAGGTAAAAAGCCGTAACTGCATTTTTGTCAAAATTGAGTTATTATTACAGATGATGTTCTCAGGTAATTCTACATCTTATACTCAATTGAAATAGTCGTATGTCTTTACAAGCCATTTCCCTTTTTTTCATTTTGCAGAAGTCTCCATTGCCAATTGGAGAACCTAAGATCTCAAAATTAGGATAACTAGACTTCCGAAAGTAGTCGGAGAAATCCTCAAGAGATGATCGACTGTATATTTCGCATTTCCGCAAATTGAGAATTAGTCCTGTAGAATCGGCAATAGTGACAATTTTCGAATGATATTCTTGATGGTGTTTTTGTCTCCACAAATTACACCGTCGTCCAAGTACCAGGCATGAAATAATAAGCTGTCATCAGCACTTATATGTGTCACCACTTCATGGAGAACTATTGAGAACAAAAAAGGACCTAACGGCCCGAGAAAAAAAACTTGTCAACTTTACCAAATATTTTATATTTACTTGGAAAATTTATAAGATTTGAATAGTTGAACAAACGTTTTGGAAATTTAACAAATTTAAGAAATGTGCAACAAATGCCTAACAAATATTTGCTACATTTTGTATGTAAGTCGACTTTAACGAATTGTTCGAAATTTAGAAAACGTTTATCAAATGCCTAGGTAATATTTGTTTGGTTATCCAAACAAATGATTTTTTTGTATTTACTAAGTTTGATGAAAGAATAATCTTGCAATAGGCAGGATCTGCTTATAGTAGCTGTCGTAAAAGGCGGTTTTAATTGCATGGTGATTTCAATGTGCGGTAACTTCACCCGTACAAGTTTTTGAACTCATGCATATCACAAGGATGATCATCAGCTCTCATAAACTCTGATTACAATCATCTCTCAATAAAATAGAAAGGGGGCACAGGAAGTACCCAATAATAAAGTCTGTGTATCACAGTTTTGCGTCGTTGATAACTGGCTGATTCTTTTGCCATCAAATTTAATCAAATGATTGAAAAATGGAATAAGTGTCAGGAAACTGTTGATATTTTTCTATGATGGCACCACCAATTTCTTTCAAATCAGAAAGCTGCGCAAGGCGCAGTAGCTTGTGCACTCTTCGTTCTCGTGGTCTATCGAACCCTTGTTTACCTTAACTGCTTAATATTATAAAAGTCAGCGCATCAAGAGGATATTTATACTTACACACCTCTATTTATTCATCGTCGGTTTTGTGATCGTCTACGCTTTTTCATCATCTTGCTTAGTTATCATGCACAATTCAAAAATGAACACTCGCATGTAGTCAGTGAGTTCTTCCAGTCAATGAAGCCATCAAGTTCCTTTGATTTTTGCATCAGAATTAAAAATGCACCTCTTGGATCAAACTACAGAAAAAGGGTAAGCTTCTAAATGTTTCTAAATTTATTTTGTCAACTTCGTTTCAGCATTTAACTGCAAGTCTAGGTGCATGTATTTGGAAATCCCGAAAACAAAATCAAAGGAGGTCATGGATTTGGGTTTATTGACCATGAACACGTAGAGACATTTCTATTATTGACTACTGATATATCTGCTCTTAATTTTACAAATACTAAAGAGCTACTAGCGTCATACTTAATTTAATTTACTGATAACAAAATATCTCAATTCCTCTCAGTTCCTCTTAGCAGACTTATCACATTTTAGGAGTCCTACCAATACTTTGAATTCATTTGTGTAATCGAAATCCCAAGTAAATCGATGTGTTTCTTGATAGCTATAATATTTATTTATATATAAATATTATAGCTATCAAGAAACACATCGTTTTACTTGGGTTTTCCATCACACAAATGATGTCACATGCCCGAGGGTTATTCACTTTGAATTTAATATGAGAATGTGCATGTATATCAGTTTTCACGACGACGTTTCTCGTTGAAAAATCGATCAAAAGTTGATTGTGTCGTCAAAAGAATCATAATCAAATTGGAATATGTTGAAATGATAATACATTGTTTTTAAATTCGTAATTTCTGATTGCCTACATTGAAAATAGCACAAACATCTGGTTATGTTGAGACAAAATATTGCATGCTAAAAACCTTGGAAACTATGAGCACGAAAGAACTTAATTAGCGCATTAAAACCATTTCAATTTAGCACTTCAATATTTAGATATGTAGTATACTTGTGCAATAGTATCAATATTTGGATGACAAATAATTGAAAAAATGTTTGAAACAGTTAAACATGCTATAAGTCATAAAGTTCTATTTCAGGACTGCAAAAATTTTATATGGAGAATGTTTTTATCAATGCGGACAAACTATTGAGCTATTTGATATCTGCTCAAGTTATGCAATTTAATCTATTTTCTGAAAGATGGATCCATCAAGGAAGCTTGTTTAAATAGGTCACTATTTCCATTTTACATATGTTGAATTGAAAACCTGTAGCTACCGCCTATGATATTCAATTAATTTTTTCAGAATTGCCACATTTTAGAAAATGGTATCAATTTGACATTTCAAGTAGTTTAAGAAAAATGATCAAGCACACAAAAGGCATAGATATGCTACACGACAGACTGCACGTTGTAGGCTACATGCACACTGTGCTTACAAATTATGCTTCGCACTTTTCAATATCATCGTAGGCCTAGCTATTATGGTCACATGTTAGTTGTAGGCCCACCATGAATTACCTGCAGAGATGATGTCATATAAGCGGTAGACAAGATGACATTACGAGTGTATGTGTTTGCAGATTGTGATTTTAAACAAATTGTTTAAATATCAAAATAAAATTACATGTGCGCTATTAAATATTATAATAAAAATTCAAGCATTCCTGAATATCTTCATCGCATGACCGGTTGACAAGCAGTCGGTAATAGGCTACATCTCGGTAAGGCTCTGTTTTTATTTGCAGATTGCATTTTTTGTAAAAACAGTTACCGGTACTTGAATATCAAAATGAAATTATTGATAAATACTAAAAGTATTGGTTAAAAAAATAATTGATAAATTGTTAATGATCACAATTCAACCACTCTTGAATATCTTCATTTGCTATCAAAATTCCTAAGAATATCGCTTCCCACATTGTCATAGTACCAAAAGCAGTTTTCTTAATAGTCTTTACTGTAACACCTAAAATTACTATAAATGATTTCTCTTCTAAACTTTGAGTAGGCCTACCCATAGAATGTTAATTAAGATCCTTTAAGTATGATAATTCTGCTCTGCACATCAGCACAAGATTTGTCTTCTTTTTTACAGGTGTTGATTGCTGAGGCTGTGTATCTGTCCATCGATGACTCAATACCTGACCTACATTCGGCTGCTTTTCCGTCTTGTCTTGTGAGCCAATTAACCCCGAAAACTACTGGAATTATTCTTTATCCATAAATCTCTCATAATCGCAAAGTCCCAACGATCATCAGATTCGGACAACCGTGTTGTGGTGCAACCGCGAAGATGTTTTTTTCAGTGACCTCGTATCATGCTTCAAACTTCATTTGGTAGTGACTGTTTCTCCGTTGAACTGTAGATTTTTCGTGATATCACCTCTATTCTTAAAAATGTAACTGATAACGCCGCGACGGTGTTTGACTCGAAATGACAGTGTTTCAGATGACTTGAAATACGTATTCGGGCTGTGGGCATGCTTTTTGGTTGGAAGGATTTTCAAATGAAGAATGATCAAATCCGGATAGAGAAATTTCCTTTATGTTGATAAGTGATATTCATAAAAATTATTTGTATCGGATCGTTCGATGTGTGCTACTATATAAACGTTATCCTATATGGTGGTAAAACTTTGTTCATTTTCCAAATACGTATGAAAAATTGTATTTTTGAAGGATATCCATTCCTTCTGCTGTTTACTTTGGGGAGCAGGGCTCAGTTTTTGTAATCTTTATGAATGTTATCGTACAAAGTAAAATTTTAGTAAGATCAGTCATTTTATTCCAGTCATGCAGTTTTATATGCCGTACGGATTTTGAACGATTTTGAGCATGAATAATTCAAGCAGAGCGTTTTACTAGCTATCCTTTTGCCGAATTATAATTGTTTTGGTTTTCTATTTGATAAATATAAAACATTTCATACAAGAAGATATTTTTCATGAATTCAAATTTGCAAATGTTTCGTAATCGCCTATGAAGTAGGATAAAATTTGCTTATTATTTACTAAACATATTATAAAAGTTAGAAATAATTTGCTAAATGTTTTGTAAAAGCTTGGAAAGTTTACAAAATATTTAGTAAACATTTCGTGAAAGTTCAGAAAATTTGCCAAATATTTTGTGGAAATTTGGAAAGTTTGCTAAATATTTAGTAAAAGTTTAGGAAATGTACTAGGTTTGATAAATATTTCTTAAATATTTCTTAAATGTTTAGGACTTTTATGCCAAGCACGTGGTAAGTATTTGTTAAACTGACAGCGATGATATTACTCGGGGGGTCCCGCTGCTGCAAGCCAATCATTGATGTCAGCGTTCCCATTGGGTGAAAAAGATAAGGATGCTGGCCATAGCAATAAGAAACCCATGAACACAGCTCAGGAAAATATTGGTCACATAAGTTTAGAACTCTTTGTCTGGAGACATTATTAAACGCATTACGAAAATCAATCTTGCAAACATAGAAGTTGTCATCATTCCAATGTAGAGAAGTCACTGATCGAAGCCGATGGATTATTTTTTCCATGCCTGATGGACAATAAACTCCAAACTGCAAAGGTTCAAAATGCTGCCGTGACTTATTTGAAATTAGATCACAAGCACATTTACTAGCAATACGACGCAGAACTTCTCCCACAGCTATAGGCCTAATATCATCCTCGTTCTTCTTCGATGCTGTGAGATTAGCGCTTGCAATTATTGGAGATATTGAAGTAGGGGCTATTCCAGACAGGAGCAAGTTTGTTATCCGTCTAAAAGATAAACTCAATGATGTTGGTAAATTAATGCCAATAATGTCTAATAGATCCTTCGGAAAATGGCGAAGATCATGCTCAATATTCCAGTCATCTGGCAATTGTAATGGATTGTCAGATTGAATCGAGTCAGGTTCGGGGGCAGATGGATGCTTCTGCTGCAAGTTTTCCCATGTACTTGTAGTGTTGGGTGCTAAACCTTTAGAGGAAAGAATTCTGCACGCTTTTCCATACAATCCGTTTTCAGCTAAACTTATAGCAGCTTGAGAACGATAACGGGATTCTTTCTCCGGAGATACGGGCTTTATATTTCGGTCGTCAATGTTTGTTGAATTTTTGGCTTTATTCCAAAGAGCCAATATTTCACCGTTCAGTCAGCGCTGACAAAAATTTGAAATAGATGGCAGTTTATGCCTTTTGCCTGCTCGCTTGATTGACGGAAACACACACTTGGGAATGATAAAAAACTTTGTCCATGATTCCACTGAGTTAGTTGTGATAATTTCAAGCATTGCTTCAGAGAATACCTTCGCAGCTTGTTGTCGAGCTGATCGAGGTATAAACTTCAATGTGGGTTTTCTAAGACTGAATACCTCAAGCAAATTCGGAAGTGGTTGGACATTTAGCGATGGTTCGATTGAAGTCTGAAGTTCTGATGAATATGTGGAGTTATCGATGGAAATCTGATTTGTAGGATGATAACGTTGAATATGTCACTGCCTCCGCGACGAGGAAACAATACGCTTGCATTTGCAAACAAATCTTTCATTGCTCTCCAACCATTCAGAAAGAACATCACCTGAAAAAATACCTTGGCAATGCCGCTCCAAATGAGATAGAAGTTGAGTATGTGGTGGTTCGTGAGGACAATCTTTTACGGGGCATCGCCGAGCTGCTTCACAGTGATCTGATTGTGAAATCTCCGGTAGACTGCCGTGTGAGGATGAATCGTGATGTAGCTTGGAGATTTTTTCACTCGCAAAGTTTCCAAGGCTGCCTATTCTTTCTGTCGTGGGATTTAAAGTCGCATTCTTATCTGCCCAAGTTCGAGATTCAGTTACAACAGAGTTCAATATTTTGTCTACGTGACATTTGAAAGATTCCATATAAAACACTGGAAATCTAACTTCAGTAATTAAATTCCCCACATCTTTGTGGGAGCATGCAACCACCAGCTATCATGTAGACATGTGTTGTCATCCCATGTGCATGTCATGGATATGAATCCACCCAGTGCTGCAACAATTTGTATCCTACAAAACGATGCAGGGTGTGCCAGCAGCTTGGGATTCGAAAAGAAACGCGCTACAACTATAGAAACTGTCCGGGCAATCCTGGCCTATGTATTGGACAATGTTTCCTGACTTACTACAGTCAATCGTAACAATTAGGCCTATATGCATATTAATAATAATCAGTATAATGGAAATAATGCCTCTAATTTATATCAAAGCTCTCATATTTTCACAATAGAAGTGATTTACAATGATATTTCAGTCTATAAAAAAACGTTCGATTTATTTGAAAAAAGACAATTTTTTAGGCAGCACAGTTGTCATGCTTGCGTTTAAGGTTGAAAAGGTTAAAATTGAGGTTATAGGGCAAAACGAAGACAATCCTCAAAAGTCCTCTGGCCCTTTGGATTTGATCAACTTCATTGCGGAAAATGTTTTTCTTGAAGTGGACGTCGGCCGCGTTGGAGGAGACCGCGGGCACACTTTCGACAGAAAAATCAGTGGAAATGACGATTTTAGTGCATAATTTTCATAAAATAATGGGCAATGCTTTTCGTTCGTGCGTGATGCAGTGCGACATTCAATATTGTATGTTTTATAGCCTATATGCTTATCTTTTTCATTGAAACAATTGCCTATATTTGTAAATAACATGACTGTGATGCCGCAAGTATACGAAAGATAAGCCATTTTTTGACGTTCGTGCGCGCTAATATTTTACACCTTAACTGTAGGATTACTGACGGTGCATGGTGATTTTCATCATGTCCTCATATATCTTTGTCGATTTCAACAAATGATTGTCGATGCCATTCGCTTGCTTTCTCGAACGGGTCTAGATTTTTTTGTCTATTTAGAATTTTAATCTGCATATTTTTAGTGTTAAGCTTATGCGTCAACGTGGCAGCGAACATTAAGTGCGACTCTCAGGACAATTAGGCCTAACATTTGTGAATGCAGTGCTATTCGCTGATCGATCCGAACAGTTGACGGCACCTATCAAGGCTAGCCATATCCATTCGAGACTTCACTGTCGCTTCATTTTTCATCGGAAGCTTAACTTCGTCCGTAGAATAAGTTGGCCTATTCGGTAGTGTGTCGATTCGTCAGCATGCAGTGAAGATTTTCATATCAAAAGATTGTCATTTACGTTTACGTTCCTGCAGTGGTTCAAAAAATATTTGATCATAAATTTTATATAATTTACACAATATATTTATGGTTTCTCTACATCCATTTTATGTAACAATTGATTAACTTTTTCTTTTCAACTTCCCTTTCTTTCAATATTTGAATACAGGCCTATAGCTGAAGTTTGAAGCTTTTGAGACACTCTATGTAACTTGAGAGACGACGCCGATTTGGCTTAAATCTGCTCCATGTAATTTGCCGCGCTGACCACCGTCAGTTGTTTACTATTTTATGGTATAAAGGATCCTATAACATAAATAATCATCTGGATATGTACACACAATGCTAAAAATGTTTGCTTTGACAGCTGACATTACCGACCAGAAAGGTGCCGTCAACAGGATTTATAAACTGAGACATTCCTACAGAATGTGAATGAGGGCTAAATAGCATCTGTACAACAGCGATCATAATTAACATTTGTTTGATCATTATTTTTGTGTGATTCTTACAATTCTGGTTGGGCGAACTCAAAAAACGTTGAAGCGGCAAAAAAATCAGTCTATACGCGCCCGACTCAAGAGTTAAAACATCACTTTGTGTGAGAACGGTTGCTTTGTATTTGCTGAAAATAATAAATGATGTGCTTCAATGTAAGTAAATTAATAACAAGACGAAGTCAATATGTAAGAAATAACAATTCTATCGTTAACAGATGTTGTGAGAACTAAAACAAATTGTCAGTCGTAACAAAATTTTGAAGGCCTCTTTTATGGTCCAAGAAAAATACAAACAGCAAATTCATCAAATTATCAGAATTGTAAGATGACCTATCTTAGACCTAAAAAACAATCAATAGAATGGGACTTTGGCCGCAGTATCTTGCTTGATATATGTTTAAATGAAAATCATCATCCTCTAGGAATCTCAGTTACAACTACATAAAATAAACTAAGATTAAGCCTACTGTCATGAATAAATTTATAATGAACTTTGAAGAAAAGAAAAAAGAAAATAAAATACATGTGAAACTACAGTATGGGTACTGAACTTGCTAGAATCCACCTACAACGTCACACCTGTAGACAATGTCTACAATGTAGTACTTTAAGAATCGATATAATCATGATGCACAAGGAGTTATTGTTTATAAACCAAGTTCATATGGCAGCTTCATCTTCATTATTCACCGGTCGTAATTCGTCGCATGTCCTGAAAATAAATTTTTGCATCAAACATATTGTCATTAATAAAAATTTGTACATTTATCATACATCACATATGATCAAGAAAAAAGTTCTTCGGATCCAATGTTGTTTTTTAAAAAGTAAAAGCTACAAGTGGAATTTTCGTGCCTTCACACGTACGTCTTCAGGCCAAAACAGTAGAAAATAGCTTCAGCAAACTACCGGTGGCGCCACTTTTGTTTCGTCACCACCTTCACATTCTGCCAGTCGATCACGTGATCCTCGCTTATTGAATGCTCCGCCAGTGCCGATTTCTCTGGTTGAACCAGCCTGCATGCCGTTCGGTGCTCTTGTACTCGAGTGCGGAGACTGTTCTTTGTTTAAACTTCCTCACAGTCCCCTTACACGATACCGCGGGTACAATCGGGTTCCATGGGATACTTCGGATGGCCAAAGACCGCACTCAATGCAAAGCATTACATGTACGAGTATTTACACCACTGAGAGATTTATTTTCAGACACTAGTGATGTTTGTAGGCGACTTGGGCTATCGCATACGAGTAGGCCCATGTTGTTTCATTGATCATTCATCAATCTAAAGAGATATCACTTTTGATATCACACATTGTATGGTTGAGTGACTTATGTTGGTTAAGAGTAGATCCATGAATTCAAATTGTTAATTGTACATGTACAGGACTGATCATAAAAAACGGACCACCTAAACTACGCTGAAGTTCAATCGATTCTCATGATTTCTAATCGTGTCGCACAACAACGTGCCACACATCATTCGATAGCTTGCATTCTCAGCTTTAAAATGGACTTGCATCCGCTGTTGTATTTGCTGAGGAGTGGCCAAAATTTGAAAATCTCACAATTTACAAATTGCAATTTTTCTACCGGTATAAGAAAACATGTGAGTATTATAATGAATCAGGCACGGGGAAAACCAGCATTTTCACAGCCTTCTTTTGATATACTGGTCATCAAAATCAGTGAACCAGGAAAAAATTAGTGATATCGTGAAGGCATCACAAAATCACAAGTCTTTTGACTGAAAATGTTACATTCTCACTTTTTGATCAAAATTGTTCATGTTTGGTATCTTCAGAATCCTTGTGATGTAAGGAATGCGAATATGTAAACATTATTCAAATGTGCTCAATAATCCTTTTTCAAACTTGTTCAATGTTTTTTCTCATTGCCGCTAAAGTGCACAAACAATATGTAAGTGAACGGAGGTTCAAAGCAAAGCATTTAGCGAAGGCATGTCTTTGTTCTCTGACCACGACTGCAGATTGTTTATCTTGATTGCTTGTGTACTCCGCTTCGCTCCGCACCGTATGTCATATCCCCCGAATTTTCTGAATTTTTTCCGATATTTTCCAATATTTTACAAATTTTACACACTTGTGATTTTAGCGAAAATTTACAAAACAAAATTTACGTAGTCTAAGAATTTCAAAACTTTACTTAGTATAAAAATTTACAAAATTTATGTAGTCTTTTCACATAGTCTAAAAATATCAGAAGATTGTATTCAAAATATTTATTAAAAAATGGAAACCTCAAAAATGGAAGAAACTTCGAAAATGGAAGAAACTTCGAGAATATGTCCTTCGTTAACAAATGAACGTAGTTCTACTTTAATGGACATTGAAAAGATGAACATTGAAAAACACAAAGATGGAGTTAGGTATATGAAAGATAGGGAATCTCAATTATTACTTAGACATTCTTCGTTATTGTACTCTTAATATCATTCAAAGTACTAATTGTGTGAACTAGAAGATTATTATAACTCATAAACTCAAAATTATTCAATGAACCCGTACACCGACTGATGACTGAAGAGAGAGAGAGAGAGAGATATTTATTTTTCTAGCAAAGGAAAACAACTAACAGCTTTCCACTAAAATTATGCTGAACAGCACAATCATTTGTCATTTCAATTTACGCCTACGTAAATTCTTTTCAGAATCAGTTTTCAAAGTCAATTTTATGAATGCATGTGAGTTTAATAAATCCATTTGCAAAACTCATTTAGTGTTTTCTCTCTCCGCATGTATTGATTAAAAGCACCTCCTATTGTGAATTCAGAATACATAAGGGTAAAATAAAAAGCAATTCTTCTTGTGAATTCAGAATACATAAGAGTAGCGGCGATATACAAGACAATTGTTATAGCAATTTTAAACAAACACTTTTATTAACGAATGAAGTTCTTCTCTAAAGGAGTGTTTAGATAGTCTACAAAGTTATTTCACAATTCCAAGCTATTCAAGACAAAATGATTTTGTGGTCAATTACATCTGAAGAGCAGGCGGTGATTTAAGAACTATCTAAATCTCAGTTTTTGTTTCTAATTCATTTTGAGAAGATCATGAAGAAAATGGAAATCTGTTAAACAATGTAAATTTTCAATTTAGATCAAATGAAATCATTTCAAATCGAATAAGTAGTAAGGAAAGTCATCATGATGCGACAGTTTTTTTAACTCAATCCCCCCTTCTCACTTCTCTGCTCCGGTAGGGGTCCCTATAAGAATTTTTTTTATTATAAAATGTCTAGCATAACCAAGTTCTTTAAATTATATGGCAAACAAGCAACTGCAAACTTCAACTTAAAAAATTGATCATCAATTAGGAATAGAAAATGTCCACGTGTTAGTGAGAGAGTTGAATTGCAATTGATAAAAGATGTGCGAAGCACTAGCTCTGCTAATGTACCTGAAGTGAATTTTGTAACAAATCTTCTCACGTCAGATCAAAAAGGTGTATATTAGTCAGCAGGACAAGGAAATAAAAACGGTTCTAATTTTTATTTTGACTCATATGGACTGCCTCCTACAAAAGACGTAAAAGATTTACTTAGAAATGGAGTATATAATACTTTTCAAGTACAGAAACCTGGAACAACTTATTGCGGTAAGTTATGTCTCTACATTTTATACAAATTGCAAGAAGGTGTCCCGATTAACCAAATTCAATGGCACTCTATGGTATTCTATGACACGCAATGGGAATGCCATAGCACACCTCAACATTCAATCAAACTCAATTGGATCCAATTACACTGGAAGTGGGAAAATATGAGTGCCATAGAAGCTATCCAAAAGAAGCAAACGTGCAGCGACAGTTTTGACTCCGTAATCTGACTTTGTCCAATGATATTGCAACATTTGCATGTTCAGTATAATTTCAGATGCCTTTGGCATGTGCAACAGTCATTGTTAATCACATCCTTTGGTCGTGTCTCAGTGTCTCGTATTTTTATGAAAATCCGTCGTTTGCTGAATTAATCATCTTATCCGGTTTGTCTCAACCATCACACCAATGGAGTAAGTTCAATTGAAACTAATTTATCATTTGTATAGTCCATCAGTCAAATCATCAAGTCCTCATTGTTCCAGCAATTTATTCACGCACTGTTTTATTGAATTATGCAATTATTTAGATTTTTCGATGTAGGAATTAGAACTACTGTATTATAAGATTTATGTAGACAGTCTTATCTATTCCTCGTTCAATTGTCGTATGTGTAAAGTAGCCAGTTCAACAATACGTTCGAGTGCTATGCGATGTGCGTTATCATAACACAAAAATTATTGTAAACTTGAATATTTTAATTAGATTTAATTATTCAGGATATTAATTAAAAAATTGTAGACCTTTCTAAGCGAAGACCTATGCATACATTTATGCTATAAGTCTTGAAGATACGCTGTAATCACTTAAATGATGCAGCAGTTAGTTGCACCGAAACTATAACAGAATTTTTCTTATTTTAGATACCGGGTATATATTTTGATTCCGCTTGTTTCATAGCCTTCTTACTGGCGCAAGCATATTATCGTAAGTCATCTAAGGGTCTAGCAGTTAGTTCAAACAGCTGCGCAAATATCATCCAATGCTATGCGCAAAGTTTTTAAGTAAACAATTTTGATTATGTTTTTAAATTTCAGTTCAGGTTAATCGGGTTCTTTCAACGAGTCTGCTGCGTCTTCTGAGAAATCCAAGTTTGGTGAAATCCTCGAATCGGTGTTTTAAGCCATTAAGAATTTCCATTAAGAATTTCATTAGAATATTTTGCATCTTCTAGCAGTAAACCATAAGCCATCAATGACGTTGTGGAATCTTTCTTTTCAATATTAATTGTTACATCGCAACCATTTTTAACAATATCTTCAGATTGTGCACTTAGGAGAAGAAACTTGCTGGCACAATGTTTTTGATGGTCATCTCGCAGTTGTATTTGTCTCGCGTGTTATATTTGCGTATTTAAAAAAAAGACATTAGTGGCGGTGGTAACTTCACATCACCGCCATTTTGTGGCTTCGGGGACTAATTTCTCAGCAAGTACGGGGATCTAGGTGCTGAAACTTGCTGGCACAATGTTTTTCATGGTCTTCTATCTGTTTTGCGTGTTTCTTATGTTTTGATTGTGTATTTTGGAAAAAAATTTAGTGGCGGTGCTAACTTCACATCACCGCCATGTCGAACTTTCAAGCAGCGATTTTTCCTAAACTAGGGGGAATTCTTTCAAAATAATGGGTGGCACATGCTGGCACACACCAAATGCATCGATCTGTTAGGTTTATCTGAGTGCCACATTCCATTTTCAAGATGGCGGTGCTGAGTGGCGGTGCTAACTTCACACACGTATGCTATTTCGGTAAGAGAAGACCCCCAACAATTCAACTACAAGACACTTTTGACGAATTATTATTGAAACTTTTTCCAACATTCCTCTGATTGCAACTCGATTCAGTTCATATATCGACCTATCATCATGAAAATACTCAAGTAAGAAATCTTCTGTGCATGTGTGACTTCATGCATTCAAAACATATTGAAGCATATGATATTTATTGATACAAAACCAAACAGCAACTGACATTACTGATAGAAGACCAAACATTCAAAACGCAGATATATATGAAACAAATAATTATCGTTAAAACTGTTTGATCGAACCATCTCGTTTACATAAAGGAAATATAATATCAAACAACAATACATATGCTTGCTCTTGAATAATTACTGACGTCAACAGCAAGGTAGATATTTACTGTTAGAGAAACATGCATTTAAAGATTTAGAAACAAAACAATCTTACTATAAAACAGACATCTATATCAAAGCTATTTGGTCGGACTATCTCGATTGCGAAAATGAAACTTACTGATGAATTAGGACTACAATAGAGGCTAATAAAGATCTATGTCCAAGTAGTTCAAGTATCAAATCGCTCACTTGCAACAGAACAGTTGCATATGGGGTGAAATTCTCAAGAATAAGCACCCTTAGATCAGCAGAATATATCATTTCATTCTTCATCTCTTCCTTCTACTCATTAGCTCCCCGACGTAATGCGCTTGACTGCATTAGAAGTTGCATACTTTGCTAAGCTTCAGCTTTCATCGCTTTGCTGTCTGTCATTGGCCGCATCAGTTCAATATTGTTAGTAATGTGCGAGCATGTGCAGGTAGTTCAAATTGTAAGGCAAAGCAAATACTTTTTCATAGCATTAGTATTGTATCCCTTTTAGAGTTAGATGTAGATGACTATTTGGGAGCTTACATATGTTAGCATATAAGGATCAATTAAATGTCAGAAGAAAACTGAATCTTCATTTCTAGATCTTGAAATGCTAGAGCGATGGCATTTTTCTGTTCGATAGCCAATTACGTAGACTACTTACTCTCCACAACTTCGCACGAGAATACTTACTGGAGTTCTGAATTCGCATCATGAATTTTCTCCTTCCTCACTTAGATGGCTAGTTTCCTTTTCGCTATTTCGTCATGAGAAAATTCATTTTCACATTTTATTTTCAAGTCAGGCTCATCCAATTTTTTTCTACCGATGTTCTTTTGCAATCTTCTCTGCTCTTTTCAAATGCTGCGCTGTACTTTTGAAATTATTTGACAGGAAGTATCAAGGAATTGGTGATTTTGTAGTTCATGAATCCGCCTACCGGAATGCACGAATCCCTGATACACCTGTACTTCCTTGGATTTTCGAACTCGTCTGTGATTTTTGATACTTTTCCCATTTTTTCTCAATTCTTTGTCCTGATGATTCTTCCGAGAAATAATCCAGATCATGGTCTTCATGAACCAGTATGAATTTTGAGGCATTCCTCGAAATTCATTTTGTGACATGGAAGAGCAATGAAACGACGGAATGTTGGTTTTAAGCTGATTGAGTCTCCGCTCATTCCTCACTTAATCGCTGATATTTTTTATCTAGCTCCTAATTGCTCAGTCAAACGTGGGAATTTAGTGTTCAAAACATGCTTCAGTTACTCCAGAGTTGTTAGAGAGCTACTGCGAAGACGTCAACACAGATATTCTTGAATTTCACACGTCATTATCACAAGCTTCATTATTCAATAAATACGACATGGCCTTCTCTCCAACATCGTGTTCGTGGTAAACTTTCTATTTTGAGGCTTTGCTGCGCATCAAATTTTGCCAGATTCACAGCATACTTCTATGTTTTCTGCGTCTTGTTCGATCCAGTTAGCAACTGTCTTCTTGAAACAACTTTGCATCAATTCCAGTTACAGAAAAAATTTCATTTTCTCTCCGATAGTAACAGAAATGTCAATCCAAAATACAATCAAAAAAATCAATAAAATCTCTGCAGCTTCAGTGCAAGTGCCTCAAAATGCTGATTGACCAAAGTTAAGGAGGTTAACCATGCCTGTGATCATGTGTTTAAAGATCACATACGACCTGTTTGTAGCGCGGTCAGTTGACAAGATAGTACTTCAGAATTCCCTCTGCGATGGATGACATTCGAGAAAATGCAGCTCCAAGTTTTCAGATTGATCCAAAATTTAAAGTGAGGCTGGATTATGGCTAAGCCACCGTCGGAACAAACCGAAGCGCAAACCATCCGGCCACATCCGTTACTTCGTTCGATAGAATAGTTGCCTTCACGAGCTCGAGTATTTTAAGAAGTGTACAAGTACATGTAGATCGGCTATGAATTGCTGGACGTCCAATGCATCAAGTGTCTTCACACTTTTTTTGAAACAGTTATGCATTTTGTGTAATGGAAATGATTCCGACGTGATTCCGAACTGGGATTTAAATTGCTTCCACAGTCATGATAGAGTCATCGGTTAGCCCACCCTTCCCCAATTCACTGGATAAATTCTTTCGTGGATTTTGCAACAATTTTAGTAAGACAATGTTTCATGATTTTTGATGATTTTGTGACGAGCCCTCGAATTTTATGATCTTTATGTCACTAGGAGTTTGCCATTCCAAAAATTCACAAACTTTTCAGAAAAATCGTGAAATTCACAAACTTTCAAGGGCCTTGAACATTATTTTCAAAATTCACAAACTTTTACAAACCGTACGAACCCTGTAAACTTGCTTTAAGACTAAACAAAACTTGCTTTAAAACTATTCGCGATAATATTAATCCCTATTTTTTTAAATTGAGCTTTCAGATCCCACAGAATATTCGTTCCATCCTTTCCTTTGGTTTTATCGTTAGATATTCTAAACGCCTAAGCTCTACCCTCAAAACTAAGACTACAAAATAACTTCGAACTATCAATTTTTTTGAATTATTTCAGGTTTCCTATCAACACCTGGTAAATAAACTATGCACATAGAAATAATAGCAATAATTTCTCATAGCATAATTCATAGCATAATAATGAGAGATGAAGGAGTAAAAATCACTGAAAACGTACCTCGAGTTTTTTCAATTTTTTCTGCTCGCAATAGGATTGAAATGCTTTCCAAATCAATTCGTTCACATCGGAGTTCTGTTTGATTTTGGAGCTACAGCGAGAATACACGCGGATTTCCATGTCATTCATTTGTTTCGGCTCAAACATCGAAGACTAAAAATAGAAAATGCCAACGAATTAATTCAAATCAGCACAGTATCATACTCTCCTCTGCTACAAATATAGCCTTAAAAATGCCAAATTTGCAAATTTTCGATTTTGAAGTTTGCAAACTTGAAAATACCAAAAGTAGCTGGTTTTCTAATAACTCTGCTGACCTCATTTCTTCATCTTTCTTTACCGTTTTTGCACCATCAGATAAAGCAGATCGTTATCTATCGCAGCAATTTTTTTAAATTTTTGATTCTGTAAGATATCTGGTCAGGAGCGAGCTTAAAAAAAGAGTACCCGTTTTTATTAATTAGGACCCATCAGGCAGGGAAGCAGACATTTTTGAAAGTTCGAGTGAGTGAGAAAGTTCAATCAGATAATTCCATGGTAAACTTCAATGAAGGATGTGCTTCGTTCAGGATTCTGAGAAATTCTTTGGCGGATTGCTCGTTTGAACATATAACAAATGTATCATCAACGTAGCGGCGATAGAATCTTGGTAATTTGTCGAATGCCTTTAACGTCTTTTCTATTTCAGTCATGAATACGTTGGCAAATACAGGACCGAATGGGCTTCACATAGCTACACCATCAAATTGCTCGTATAATTTTCCATTTAGAATAAACAGTTGATTTTCGTAGCCAGCCTCAGTAGAGTTTCTAAATGGCACTTGGTCAAACTCAAGTTTGTGGTTTGATTGAAAAAATTGTTTTGAAATGCTCGTTCTGCTATTATCTTTATAGTTTCATCTAACGGCATGTTGGTTAAGAGAGATGCTACATCATAAGAAACCATTATGTCATTGTCAGAAACTTTTAAAGACTTCAATTCAGACACAAACTCAAACGTATCTTTGATAGTGGTTTCATTTACCGACAAGGGTTTAAGATTTTCTTCTAACCATTTTGCCAAAGCTGAATTAATTATATGTATTGCAAGCTGATAAAATTGGTTTCATTGAAACAGGACTTTTGTGGAGTTTAGACAGTCCATATAGGTGAGCCAGACGTGAGCCAGATGGCGAAAGTTCATCAGCAAGATGTTTTGGTAGAATATATATCATGAAGAAGTTAAAGAAATGTAAGAAAGACGATCTGAGAATCTATGAAATGCTATTTATTCAGAAACTCCATCCTAATCTGAATGGACAGAAGGATTCTGTGAAACCTTGAAACCTCTGTGAAATCCCAGAGCATGTACTGGACTGGAGGCCAGTGAATTTGGTAGACTTGATTAATGACGATAGTGTGTATCTGGATAAAATCATGGAACAAGAGGTAAATAACTCACTTCATTATTGTAAAATACATCAGAATGCAACTGAATTGATTCCTGTACATGCTATTTAATACGCCCGTCTTCTGAGAAGTAGAAAGGAATCCTCCCAACTGCGCACAGCGCCCCCCTTCTGGAGCGCGAGTTGGGTTGGTGTGGTTCTGGGTCGACCGGCCGGGTGTGTCTTGGTCGACCGTCGTGGTTGTTCTTGGGCGGCGGTATTTGTTTTTGGTGTATAGGGATGGTTGCAGGGTTAGTTTGTGTTTAGATTTGGTTTCCTGATGAAATTCTGGGTCGACATGTTGTGTTTCTTGGGTGTGGGTGTGATTTAGGTGTGTTTTTGTGTGTTTTTGAGTGAGAAAGTGGTTGTCGCGGCTAAACGAAGCCTCGTAAGTGAAAATGGACGGCGGATTTGGACTTTTTGGTTAATTTTGGGTCTAGTAGTTTCCAGCGTCATAGGGCCAAAAATGAAGAACTTCGACCCCCCTCATCAGCGATCTTCCAACTTTGGTTCTATAAATGGTAGAGAGTCGTGCGATAGCTCGTTTGAAAGCTAAGAGTGCCACAAATTCATTGGAAAGCACAGTTTGGCCCTATCTTTCATTGCTGAGGCTTGAGAGTGACATTGAGACTTTTGGTCATGTTGGTTAGAGTCAGAAGTTGATTGGTCAGTTTTGGTCTGTAAGCGCTAAACGAAGCCTGCGCACGTTAAAATGGAAATGGACGGACGACTTTTTGAATTTTCGCCGTCTAGGGGACTTGTTTTCCAAAATCGCCAAAAAACAACGAAGAACTCCGACCCCCCTCCGACCCCCCCCTGATTCATCCAACTTCTGTTCTAGGAGATTCGAGAGAGCAATGCATAGCTCGTTGAAAGCTAAGAGTGCCAAGAATTCATTGGAACACACAGTTGCCCTATCGTTTCATTGCTGAGGGTTGAGAGTGATGAGATTTTGGTTATGTTAGAGAGCCGTCAGAGGTTGAGTTTTGTGTTTTGGACTCCAGCGGGCGAACGAAGCATCGGACGAGAAAACTGAGACCAGATTTGGAATCAGTTTGATGTCATTGGCCAATGAGGAGCACATCCAATGAGAGTCCAGCATTTCTCTATAAATAATGAGGTTTTCAGAGTGACAATCATTCTATCTTTGGGTCGCACAGGTGTCAGACGCACGTTCTCCCTCTACGTTCCTATTATATTATCCATCTGAAATGGTAAGTCGGAACCTACCTTCCTCTCCTTCCTTGAGTGTTAACTTAATAGCATCTCTTTTATTTTCAGGCATCTACTACATTTACAGGATAAGATAGTGTTCAGACGTTACAAGGATCTCTGCAATCAGATCGTCTTATGTTGAGGCCAGTAGAAGAGACAACAAAGGTACATAATCCTACCCCACTACAGCGTAAATTTAGACAAGCCATGCGTTATTACGATCATAGCATAGTATTGCAAACGGGAATGCTTCCTTCCACTGAAGTGAAGATATTGAACAATCAGTATGGGGACTACGTAGTCATTCCTGTGAATCCATACATTCGTCGCCAGCTCAATATTATTGAAGAGTTTGCAACATTATATATGGACATCCCTACTCCCCTTAGCAAGGAATGGAAGGCGAGAGATGACAATGATACTCCATATAGAAAGATATGGGATGGTAAAAAGCTTTCTTTACCACTATCGCATTGGTGCTCATACTATAAAAAGGAAGGAGATGAAGTGACACCCATCAGATGTGAAGATCTCGCAGAAGGCACTTGGAACATTGGTTTTGCTATCAGTGGAATATATTATGGCTATCACCAGAACAACAAATTAGCCTCTATATCGATGCATGCTCAATCCATCCTATATACACGATACCAAAGCAACCAGACGTTCATGACATTATTCATCAAATCCTCAACGAGAGCGGTACAAAGCGCAAGTCAGAGAAGAATGCTTCCGCTAAACGCAGGCCAAAGAAGGAGAATCAGTAGTCCTTACCTATCTCTACCTTATGACAATTCGCTCATGTGCTTTGAGTGTCGTAGACGTGGACTTATCAGATACATTTTACTTCTTCGCTGCCATCATGTTATTTGTGTATTTTGTCGTGAACAGCATCGATGTACTTCATCATTTTGTAATATGTTATAGGACTCTTCATCAGATGAGCAAAAAATTAATTTCCTTTTTAGTCGTCTGTCATCATTTTTATGGATTGTGAGGGTGAACCTGTACAGGAGCTCAGTGCTATTGCTATGAACAATTGGACATATCAGATTGTTAGTGTCTTCCATCAACATGCCAAGTGTGATCCCAACGCTGATAGCTGGGCGAGAAAACACATCCATGGACTTAATCAGCAATACTTGCAAGACTATGGGTTTTCTAATGAATGTGCTCTTCTTATTGACTTTAAAAGATGGTTAACAGCTTTTAATGTATGTATCTACTAAGGATCTACTTCTAATGATCTATTTCCAATGATCCTACTAAGGAGAAGAAACTATTTCCAAATCTAATCATCAATGATATTCTACTTCCACCTTGGGATAGTTGAGTTAATCTACACTACCATGAAGTCACTAAACGCTTTAAGGAATTGAGTGTTCCTATTTTAAATGTTCGTTGTAGTCGCTACATTCATAATCAATACTTTCTTCCTCCATATCTCAACACTGCTAAAGTAATGTTTAGTCATCATTTCTCTTTAAATGATAGCTACCAACTGTCTCTATTTTATCTGTTTCAAACCCAAAATTTGTAATGCATGCTTGTTAAAGTCGTTTAAAAATGCTTTATGAAGAGATTTGTTATTTTCATGCAACGGGTGGGATAGATGAAGGATGATAATGTCCTTCTCAAATGATTGTGGAACATTAAGTTTTCATAGACAAAGCTTAAAGGGAACTATTCAAGATTATGTGATAACATTTCATAAAAATGAAATCAACATCAAATCAGTTATTTGTGATACTAGCCAAAAGATCGTTTCTTCCACTTTGCTTCTTATTCGATGGAAGTTATAGATAATCCCGAAAAATTTTTTGAAAGACATATGGAAAAAAATGCTCAACGTCTTGATGCATTTAACCATCATGGTAGCAGTTCAGTGATTGAAGCGATTTCACATATTCACATTCAACTTTGTATAAAAGAAACTTAAAGATGCAATGGCACTTGATCGTAACACAATTGGTTTTCGAGTCGTGTCTGCTTACTCTCGAAGTATATTCCTTCTGCACATGTGTCTATTATTTAGAAAAGGGTAGCAAGTTCATGTCTTCAAAAAGACTTGCTTTAGAAGTTGCTAGTAAGAGTGAAATATGTGTGGTGTATGTAACCGAAAGGATGGAAGTGAAAAACGCATCTTTAACAGATGTAAGCATACTTTCTGCCAGCGCTGTTTCATACGATACTGTATTCAACTTTGTCAATGCAGTCACTGTGATATAGCTCATTTTGAGCGTCACTTCTGTCTTTAAAGTTAGCACCTATGCAAATGTGGAAAATCAAGTTGTAACAATGGTTAAGAGAAAAATGGCGAAACGCAAAAGTCGAAAGTCTTCAAAATTTTCTGAGGCCATTCGAGCTCTTCAACGAATGAAAGGAAATCAGAGATATAATGCTATACGACATGCTAATGATAAATTTATTCGAGAAATTGTTTCTCATGTGAGAAGTTTGAGGACAAAGAAATTATCACCACAACAACGAAAGTTACTTAAGCGACATACTACAAAATTGCGATTCATCTCCAATCCTAAAGTTACCCTTCAAAGAAAGAGGAAAACTCTAACACAAAAGGGTGGTTTCCTTTCAGTGTTACTTCCGCTGTTAGGGCCACAAATCAGCCGAAAAATTCGGGTTGTGTCGGATGAAAATTCGGTTCAAAACCCGAAAATTAAGTATGACCCGCATTTTTAACAAATTCGGGCCCGAATTCAGCAAAAATCGGGTGAAATTCCGGGCCAATTTTTCAGCGGGAGTCTACATTTAGTGCTCAAAGGTTTTTGTAATCTTTTACTTACATTCAATAATTTTACCGAAGGTAGGCTTATAACCTTGAGTGGCGAATTTAAGAAGAGATTTGTACAGGTTAATATATTGTTTTGAATTCAATCTGAATAAATGAGGTCGCTATTATGGACAGCGATAACATGGAACGTTACATGTACCAATTCACTTGCCGCAAAAATTCTACTATTGATTCCTAAAAATCAGACAGAAAATGATAGAATTTTTGCAACATTTGCATTCGACTCAAAATTTTCGAATTCACAGGTACCTATTTTATTTATTTACAACAACCAAAAAGTACTGCGGTTTAATTTTCATGAAAGCCATCAAATTTAATGATATTTTAGGATTTCATGCACTATGCAGGTATCTGAAATTTTAGGACTTTGGGAGGCCGGCAACTGACAACGGAAACACCGGTTCTCATCAGCGATCTCATAACACCGACAGAGTTCGTCAGAAAATCAAAGTCATTTTTCGCCACAGTATACAAATTCGTGGTTTGTTTCGTTGTGGTAACAAATTCGAGGGTGTAATTCAGCAATCATTCACGTTGAGTCGCTAGTTCGAAGAATTACTATGCAACGAAGTAGTTGACCAAGACTCGAATTTCAGTATAGTTTTCCAGAAAGCTATAGATGTCAGAATCACTAACATTAAATCATACATACACGTACATTCAGATATTTCTCACTTACCAGCACGAGCGTATTATCTTCCACGCGCTTGCCTTCGCGAGTTACAAATATGCATTTATCAATCGGATTTTTATCCTTCATGCAGAAATCGTAACGACAATAGCATATAATCAAGCTATTTCTTGCCAGCTCTTTCACATCATCATCACTCGAAATGTCATTCATAATCTTGCAAATATCCTCTTGGCACGTTTTCTCAGAATCTGAGAAATTTTCCGTTGACACCTAAAACATGGAGAAAGCAAGAAATACAATCTCAAATGATACTGTCACTTTGTTCTGATAAAACCCAAATTACATTACAACTTTTAACGACGTTCTGCTTTAGTTTGAAGACATTATCACAATACTCAAGGGAATGAGAGAAAGCTCCAATTCGTACTATTCACATCTATATGAAAGCTTACACACTAGGACCACATTTTAAATATTCTAGACCAATGTTTCTCAGCGTCTAATGTCTTGCGGCCCAAATAATTACAAATGCATCACCCAGATTGTCTAATGAAAGTTATTTCTTCGTGACCTGTTTCAGTAGTAATTATTGTAAAAGCTGTGAGTTGAAAGCTGAGGGCCGATTGAATGCACTTTCTCATCAGTTTACAACGATTGTCAGAAATGCTCATTAGCTGCTAGTCAATTAAACACTACACGTACGCAAGTATATATTCTCACAACTGATGTGTATTTGATGGCAACCTGAAGTCTACTTAAACTCTAACGTAAATAAAATGTAAGTCCTACTTTAATGATGTCACACTACTCTCTGCTAATGAGAGGGGTAAAAGTGGCCGTCAGTTGTTTGGCAGGCCAATCATTGCCCGCTCCCAGCGATGGGAAAGATCCGCACATCTGACAGAGGTGTAAGCGTCGTGTGTATATGTGTTCAAGAGAGATGTCTTGTGTTGTGCGGTTGTGATTTAGAGATGGGACAAAGAGGAGAAGAATCGACAGAAGGGTTGTGTAGGTATTCTTTTAAGAAGGATGACTTGTTGGTGATGAGCTGTGTCAGTGCTCTGCGTGTGCGTCTGTCGAGTGTTTGTTCTGATTTGTGAAGTGTTGGAGTGTGGAGTTTTTGATTTTGTTGTTTTGCATGTACGTTAGGTATGTGTCGACGTGGTGTGTGTTTGCTTGAGTAGTTGTCGCGTTGGTTGGCTGCATGAGTGGGGGTAAGGTGTAGTACTTCCCAGTGTTGAAAATTGTAAGTTTTTGTCGTCACGTAAGTTTTTGTGAGACAATGATTGCTGCATGAGGAGATGAAAAGAATGATGTTGGCATTTTGATTTGTTTTGTTTAAAAGCTATTTCGCAGGTAGACTGAGGTGGTCGTCGAGGTGTTGTGTATTTGTGTCGCGTGAGCATCCTGCGGCGATCCTCAACGCTTTGTTCTGGATGTACCGAAGATCTTTCGTGCCACCTTCGGTGGATGGCATCATGCGAATGAGATGCAACTGTAATAATGTTACCGATCGATACAGTTAAGATACGCACGAAGCGAGGCGTGCACAGATTGTCAACTGACATGAATACCAAATATATCAGAAATACGGCTAGTGGTATGGAGGACATGTCAAGAATAATCATATAGAGTAAAGAAAAGTAAGACACCACTGGACGGAATGTCAGAGAATAAAATATGAATGACAATGGCATGCTAGCATTAAGCATCCTTTCTTAGTAAATCATTTGCATGCATATTGCAATCATTGGTAAAACGCCAATGGTAAATCATCAATAACTTCAATGATAATTTGCTCTTACTAACATTAACTGAATATTGCATGGGTATTATTCCTACGCCGCGCGAAAAGTCGCTCAGTGCTTATTTTATAAAGATTTCAACATACACATGCTGCACAGCATCTCGTCCGACAAAGAACTTCGAATTTTGGTGCAAATTTCTCCTTGGTGTTTAAAGAAGTATTTCAGGTCTCGCACAAATTCATCAATATCCATTCCAAGTTTTGCGACGGCACGCTGAATTACATTGTGCAATGTGCAAGATCCGAAGTGGTGAACATTTGCATTGACCCGATTATGGAACACTTTCATCATACAGTTCAACACCGAAGGACGTCGCGGTTGACTGATATAAACATTATGCAAGTTGTTGATGCACACAAGGTGTGAGATCGTGATTTCACGTAACTTATGAGATTAGTGACATTCTGAAACCTGCAAATACATGCTTTGGGAGAATTTAAACAGGTTCCCGCGGCTTTTCGAACAAAATATTCAAGGGCTTTCAGGGGCAAAATCAATGATTTTCAAGGGTCGCGTAAATTTATTTCTTATATATAAGTGTTGAGATACATTCTTCAAAATTTTCAAAATTCTTCAAAAAAAATGATTATACACTTCAAATGGGTCATGGATCACGAAAAAATAGGTTTGGCCGATGGTATATTTTTTTAGTCTGAATGTTGAAATGGGGACACCGTGCTACATGATTAAATAGATTATTTCTACATTTCAAAATGAGTAGAAAATCATTTGAAATGTATGTTAGATATTTGAACATTCAGTTAAAGATCTACGAGGCAGCCAACAGCCGTTGCGACAGAAGATGTGTCATACTGGTTAGACGTCGTCACCGACTTGACGGCAACAGGTAACATACGGGGCAATTATAGGTCAATAAAGCAAAATGTGTTATCGCGTTAGTTGCCAACTTAGAACACTAAATACCTACGGAATTGTATATAGGCGACATATACATGCATAATCACAATACACAAAACATGTACTGTATATTGAGTTTAATGATAAATCTGTGGATGAGTAATCTGCGCATATTTCTCAGCAATTATGAATTGGCATCCAAACTTTATATACCTCAATTCACTGTCGATGAAACAAAGAGATCTCGCCTTCCTTGGATGACAAAAGAAGTCAAAAAATTGATACGCGAAAAACATAAGATCTGGAAGCAATTTCTGGCATCTGGTAAATCTGAGGCCCTGCTGATTTCCTTTCGTCAAATCAGAGCAAAAGTTAAAAAAGGAGGTAGACTGTGCAATTCGACTCTATGAGATCAACTTAGCCGGAAATGCAAAACGTAATCCAAAGCTCTTTCACAGATACGCTAGATCCAAGCAAACTGGTTATAGCGGCATTCAATACTTAACAAATGATAGAGACGAGATTCTGACTGACAGTGATGACATAAAGAGAGCATAGAATGAGTATTTCTCCACACTTTTTACTGCTTCAGTTCACGACGTTAGGCCCGACTTTGCAATGCAAACTTTTGATCGACTATCTGATATCAATTTTTCTATTGATGATGCGGTCAATAAACTAAAAAATGAGTTCATATAAATCCCCTGGAGTAGATAATGTGTCTTCGTATGTTCTTCGTGCCGCAGCCAATGGTGTTGCTAAACCACTATTTCATGTATTTAGACGATCCCTGGACTTTGGGGATGTTCCTTCGCTTTGGAGGGATGCCAACGTAAAGCCCCTTAGAAAAGAAAAGAAGACGCTAAACTCAACAATTTCCGATCAATTTCTCTAACTTGCATTTCTTGAAAGGTACTCGACAGCATAATTCGTGATTTCGTTTTGCGATATCTAATTGATAATTCGCTTCTGTCGGCAAATCAACATCATCAAAGAGGTTGCATGCGTAATCTCATGGAAAAAATTGATGTTTTGACAGAGACAATGCATAAAGGGGAGTTAGTAGATGTCATCTATTTTACGAAAGCATTTGACAAGGTTTCCCACGATTTGTTGTTGTTTAAACTGTCTCGTTATGGTTTTAGGGATAACCTATTACGATGGATCGAAGCATTTTTGTATAAGAGAAGGCAGCGTGCTGTCATTGGATCTAGGTCCTCAGTCTGGTTACAAACGGTGTTCCACACGGTTCTGTTTTGGTCCTGCCCTATTTTTACTGTATATAAACGACCTTGCCTCTAGTCTGCAAGAACAGCTGAAAACTTTATGCGGATGATTTGAAGTTGATAGTGAAGGTTACAAAATATTCAAATTTACATGAATATCCAGCATAAAATTGATCATGTAAGCAGATGGACTGATAATTGGCAGATGCAACTGAACCCATCATTTGGGCTATCGAACCCCCATTTTCAATATGAAATTGCTGCTCACGAATGCCCTATTACAGTTAAAAAGCTCATTAAATAGAGCAGGTCTGTAGATGATCTAGGAGTAATTCTGACTGCGGATCTGAAGTGGAGGCTACAAGTGTAATCTGTCGTTGCCAAAGCTATTAAGTGCCTCGGGATGGACAGGAGATCGTTCAGATACCTAACAGAAGCGTCACTATTGCCAATATATATCGCACATATCAGACCTCTACTTAAGTATTGTGTTCAGGTTTGGAATCCTTGCAATGTTGGTGACATTCAAAGACTTGAAAGAGTTCAGAGAAGGGCAACACGACAAGTTGCGAGTTTGAGAAGGTTGACGTACGAACAACGTCTTCACACTAAATTTTGAGAAGCCTCATTGATCGTCGGATAAGAGCAGATCTTTCGTTGCTACATAAGATTCATAACGGCCTTTTTCAAACGACATTTGTTTATCCACTCCAGCTTCTTCACCTCAATGATCCAGGCGAGTCAAGCGTTAAAACATGTGGACACGCTTTTCGGTATCGGCAGCATTTAGTTAGAAATTGCAGACCAATATCCCATTTCTTTACAAACAGAACAATCAAGATTTGGAACCAACTACCGTCTTCAATAATTGAGAGCCCATTTGTGACTATTTTCAAGAAAAAAGCTTAATGATTTTTTATGTACGACTTGACTTTATACTACTGTATATTCACCGATAAAGCGATTCTTCGCTATTGTCGAACATTGTTCGATTTCGATTGAATAAGTACGTATATACAGTATAATCCTTGCACTCAAATGAGAAAACTATTTTGACTTCTGCAAGTGTTAGTACATGTGAATGATTGTGTAAAAAATATGTCAGTGGTTACAGAGTTTTCATAAACTCTAAAAAAATCTCAGATCATAACAATACAGTTAAAGTATAGCAATTTTCATGAAAAAAAATTGATAAAGGAGATTCTGATTAAATTCGTAACAACTTTGATGGATTAACAAAATTAGGCTCAGTTGAATTAAGTGCTTTATGTTACATGATTTGTAGACCTTTTCAATATTCTAACATGTAAAAATATTTAAATTGATGAACTTCATCAAAATTCAAGGGTTTTCAAGGGCCGCGGGGGGGGAACCCTGTGAAAGCACTGATAACGACGAATCACGGAAAAAAGAAAGTTGGTAAACAAAGTTAAAAGTAAAGTAAAAAAATGTCTAAAAACTAAAAAAAACAAAAATAAATAAAAAAAAAGATAATAGTTAAGAAAGAAAAAAAGTAAAAAGTGAAAAAAATAAAATAAGTATAAAGTAAAAAAAAATAAAAAAAGAAAAAAAAAAAGTAAAAATAAAAGTAGTATAAGAGAAAACAAAAAGAAAGTATTAAAAAAAAATAAAAAAAAAAAAAAGAAAAAAAAGAAATAATAAAAAAGAAATAAAAAAGAGTAAAGTGAAGAAGTAATAAAAAAAAGGAAAGTAAGGACACCACATCCCAGAGATTAAAAACAAAAAAATAGAAAAATAAAAAAGGTAAATAAAATACAGAAGAATAAAAATAGATAAAAGAATATGAAAAGTAAAAAAAAAGAAGAAAACTGTAAAGTAAAAAGAAATAAATATATAAAAAGTTATACAAAAAATAAGCAAAAAAAAAAATAATAAAAGTAAAAAGAGTAAAGAAAATAATATAAACATAAATAACATATAACAAAAAAAAAAACAGTAAATTGGAAAAATAATAAGTGTAAAATAAAAAAACAGTCAGAGAGTTTATAAAAGTAAGAGAGATAAACTCAAAAAATGAACAAATGAAAACAACTATTTCAGAATGAAATATTTCATTATCATGAAGGAAAACATAAAATATACATCGCTAAACTTCTAACGGCCTGTTTCAGAATTCAGAAGATATAATTTACACGAGTGTACAGAGTCCACCGAGAATTGTTGTAGTAACTTGACAAAAGCAATGTCCATGAATATAATAGTTGCACATGTTATCACTTCATCACTTCCAACTTCCGGAGAGGTCATAATCCACAAAAATAAATCATAGAACAGTTGTGATTCCCTTTGACTATCGTGATTACTTACTGTCTGAATAATTTCTATAGATGCACATGAAAACGAATAAAACATGCTGTAATGCTGTATGCCTATTGTAACAAGCTGAAAGCTGTCAGAGAAAGTCTTCTACTTAAAAACAGAGAAATTAGCAAGATCAACTAAGCTAATGCTTAATTTATCACCCTCATCATTATCATCTAGCGTTTGACATCCGTTTTTCCGCTGTCGGCTTTTTGGTTCATCTCCATATCATGCAGTCTGTTGCGTCTTTTTCGGCAAGTCTAAGTGACATGATGTCCGACTCCCACATTCTTCTCCTTAATTGAAATTGCAAATTAACAGTCGTGAATTTCGAAAAATCGGAATATGGTGATAATCAAAATTTTCGGAAAACAAAAAATCCAATAATCGGGGTATGGTCACGAATTTCGGGACGAGTGGCAACCCTGAATCTAGAGAGAAGCAAGCATATTAGACAAAGTCGATGGAGTTGAATGTGATTTTATTTACTAGGTTTGCAGTTTACTTTGTAGGTTACGCTGACTGCAGTAAGTCCCGTATTTTATTGTACACACACTTTCGTTTTCTCATGGACGCACAATTACAGAATATATTGTTTTACAACTTGATTCTATGCATACAGTCAGGTATTATTTTATCTCTATAAACAGTCAGAGTGTAGCTGTGAAAGTGAAGTCCATAATCGCAATCTTTACTTCAACAAATAGAAAACACATGTACATTTCCATAATTCACAACCATTCTAGCAGATGGCCAAACTTGCCAAGTGCCACTTCATGTGCTTGAATAAACTATGCAGGATTACAAATCTTCAACATTTTTCGAAGCACGTTTTAGTGATTCAACATTCAAATGAGACCTATTAACCTTTAAAAACAGTTGCATGCACCCAAAGCTTTATCGACTTCAATAACTACAAGAGGCATAGTATATTTCATTGAAAAGTCAATCTTTACAGCTAGTATTCTCATTAAGACATCGTAGAAGATAGTAATGCTGCTGAGAAGTAGCAGCATAAATAAGGAAACTTTATTGTAAATGCGGATATTCTTCTGCTAATTGGCATAATATAAAACATTTATTTATTATAATTCGGTTTTATTCATTTAATTAATTTCGAGGCTGCTTTTATGTAGCCGGGCACCGCTTGGATGAGTTTGAGCGTTCAGAAGTAGGGGCCGAAGCACGAAACCCCACCCAGTTTCCTTCTGAGATCTCAATTTCACATGTTTTCTATCAGGTAATCTGTTTCTGTTGTTCTTTCCTTTAACCTGAAAGGAACACAAACATGGGTCCCCTGAGAAATCTAACTCTTTTCACTTAACGCTATGTTCTGTGTAGCTGTATGTTCATCTCCCTCTAATCAGAGCACTAGAGTTTATTCTGAAGCAATCATGACATCCGTTGGCATCTGAGCGACCAGACCTGTAGATTCAGATTTCTTATTGAACCTGCGGCCTCAAAGCGGTGAAAGGGTGAAAACGGAGTCGCAATAAGGCTTTGTCGTCTGAAGCTCATGCTTTGACGATGCTTTGACGAAGACTTGGGTTTCTTCAAGCTTTTGCGACATGAACTGTGCCTATATAAGCAGGGCGCCGGAGCTGGAGCCGGAGCGGAGCCGTGCACATCAGTGTCGTGAGCCGGAGCCGGAGCCGATGAGTTAACGCATCGGCTCCACAGCCCTGCCTTTCAGTGTATTTTTTGCATGTTATTCATTGCAGCTTTGTTGCTATTACTCACATTTTTCTGATGCCTTCTAAAGTTTCTTGTATCACTTTGTTGTACAGTACAATTTTCGTTTATTTGATTGATATTCTACGAAAAATTCTGGAAATGAGAAAGACACACAAGAAATTTTTTTTAACAGACGGAAAAAAAATAGACGGAAATGGATTTGAACCACCGACCTCTGGCATTCTAGGCCAACGCTCTACCAACTGAGCTATCGACGAGCGACAGAACGACATAAGTCCTCAATTGAAGAACCCGCGTAGGAGAATCCGATAGCTTCATCCTCCAAGACAACATAGCATTAACCGTCAAGCCAAACTACTGAAGCAAGTTATCAGTAATTCAAAGCCAGCATTATACTTTGAAACGGGGACTTAGTCCACACAAGTATTCAAAGAAAGCTGCAATGATAATTTTAACAGACGGAAAATAGCTGCGCGTCTTGGTGGATTTGAACCACCGACCTCTGGCATTCTAGGCCAACGCTCTACCAACTGAGCTATCGAACGAGCGGAACAGACTGACATAAGTCCCTCAATTGAAGAACCCGCGAGGAGAAATCCATAGCTTCATCCTCCAAGACAACATAGCAAATTAACCGTCAAGCCAAACTAACGAAGCAAGTATCAGTAAATTCAAACAGCATTATACTTTGAAACGGGGACTTAGTCCACACAAGTATTCAAAGAAAGCTGCAATGATAATTTTAACAGACGGAAAATAGCTGCGCGTCTTGGTGGATTTGAACCACCGACCTCTGGCATTCTAGGCCAACGCTCTACCAACTGAGCTATCGACGAGCGACATAACGACATAAGTCCTCAATTGAAGAACCCGCTGAGTAGTCAAACGTAGTCAAGCTGTCAAGCTGAGGTCTGAGAACTGAGGTCCAATTGCTACGACATCAACATCTTCCTCCAAGGTAAATCACCAGATCTTCTAGTCCTATCGGAAACCAGGTTAGATCAAGCGGCAAGGTGTCATCAAGCGATGTTGCTCCTGATGGATACATATTTCACCGGATGGATAAAGCACCTTGTCATGGTCTTCCCAAGACAAGCCTTCCCTTGAGAAGGCTACGTAGCTCAGAGGATCCAAGGCATGAGTATCTTGCCTTCATTACGCCGTTACAGATCACTATGCTATTACAGTTTCTGGCAAACAAATTTGCTCCACATCGTCTGCACCCTTCCATAGAACAGTTTATCAATTCTCCAAAGCAGACTGGTGTGGCTTCCGCACTTTTCTTAGTCAAGTTCAAGCTGAGAATTTGATTTCTGAGCGAGAACGTCCACAAGTCGGCGCAAGAACTGACAGAGTGTCTTCAGATATGGATGTTGGCCTACATTCCTCACCGTACTTTCCAAATGAAGCCCCACTCACAAACCTTGGTTTACACCAGAATGGTGCAGCTGCAATTTGCCAGCGTGACAATTTTTTACATAAGTATAAGCATGACAGTACCGCTGGCAATCTTGAATTGTACAAAACCGCACGTAGACATTGCAAGGAAATCTACATCAGGCCAAAAGCCGTTATGCTTTGTATGTACGTAAATCCATTGCTACCCAAAACCTTGGCTCTAAGGACTTCTGGAGGATTTACAATAGTGTCATCAATAGAACAAATTCTCCATCCCAGCACTCCGTCCATGCGAAGTCAGTACTTTCTATGGCGATAACCTCAGCAGACAAAGCCGAGCTTCTTTGCAAGGAGTTTGCGAAGAATTCGTGGTTAGACGATGGAGGTAGAATTCCACCTCCAATTCCCACGCGCACTGATGAGACAGTTATTCCTCCGTCAGTCACAGTCCGAAACGTGAAAAAGATAGTCGCAGGTCTCGATAGCTCTAGTCTAGTGGACCAGGTGGCATCTCGCTTTTCGGTCTTCAAGCATCTCTCACCTGAGCTTTCTCCAACTTTTATCTAAACTGTTCAGTAGATGTGTATCCACCGGTGAGTTTCCCTCTTGTTGGAATGTAGCGTTCCGTGGTTCCAGTTCAAAGAAAGGTTCTGACTCATCTCTTCCATTCTCGTTACCCTCTTTTCAGCCTTGATTCCAATGCTGGCAAGATTTTTGAAGCGTAATTAGCTAACATATTGTTAACTTCCTTGAAACTCGGAACCTTCTATCAGAAGAACAGTACGGCGTCAGGCACTCTCGATCAACTGCAGATCTTCTTTCATATGTCACTGATTTTCGTGAGTCGTGTCCTTGACAGACAAGGTGAAACGAGATCAGTTGCCCTGGATATTTCCAAGGCATTCAATAAAGTCTGACATCAGGGACTCCTTAGGAAGCTAAGTCCTATGGAGTTGCTGATCAACTCCACAAAACACCAAAAAAAACCCAACTTCTTGCTTTTCCTTAGTGACCGGCAGATATCTGTCGTCTTAGATGGCCAAAGTATTCCAACCAAGTTTGTCAATGCAGGAGTTCCTCAAGGGTCAACTTTGAGACCCACTTCTTTTTTGCTGTACATCAACGAACCTCCCAGACTGCCTTAGTGAGTAAATTGGTCCATCGCTCATTCCGAACTATATTCATGGAGCGTAAGCGAGTACAGCAAGTGATGTATGTCTCGCAGCTGCAGAAAGCCGGAAACATAGAGGCAATGATGAGAGATGTGCTAGATTGGGATGGAGATGTGTCCCTGTTGCAGTCACAGCATACGGTGTCTGGGGTGGAGAGGCCACCTGCATTTCTTAAACAGCTTGGATGCACTATGGCAGTTCAAAGCAATGAAAAAGTTTCGGTTGTCCACCGTGAGGATTTTTGACTGTCTGGGCATTAGTCTTGCCAAATCTGGCGCAAGAGCAATACTTGCCCGCTCCTACCACATTGAGTAGACCTGTCTTTTCCTAGATCGGCCATCTTCTTTTCACTTTTCTTTTTAGTTTCGTCTTAGTTTTGTCATTTGTTGATCAGGATCTTAGGTTATAGCATTCTTTTTAGCATGCTCCATAGGGGTAAACATGTTTTGTTCAATTTTTATGTAATATGTGATGATTAAAATGTTGTGAAATTATTTATTTACAAATACAATGTTTTTAAAAAAAAATTGGTATGTATGCAGATGACACGACACTCTTCAATTAAATGAGCGACTTTCTAAGAACACTCAGCACGTCAGCAGTTATGCGACGTTCTTAGAAGACTTAGGGTCTTAGAAAGGGGCGCCAATGTAGCTTGTTTCCTTCAATCCTTCAAAAATCAGAACACTCTACATTTACGACTTAAAGGAGATGATGATGATCATAGCATTCAGATGTCAGATAATAGGATCAGAGAACAAGATTTCCAATCTCCTTCCTTGGATTGGCGGTTACGAAAGACTTGTCATGGAAACCGTTCATCCAATCCATTAGCAAGCCAGGCAGCTCAACGCATTGGTAGTCTCTATCGTGCAGCAGCTATCTTCCACCACAGACTGTCTTGCTATCTTTTCAAGTCCACTATTCGGTTCTCTGATGGAGTATTGTTGTCATCTGTCGGCCGGCACCCCACAAGCGCATCCTTAACCTACTTGAACGGGTTGAAAAAAACGTGTCAAGAATCTCATGGTGTGAAAAACTTGCTAGCAAGTTGCAGCCGCTCTCGTCAGACGGGGATGTTGCTTCACACAGTCTCATTTTTTTTTTTTTTTATTTTTTTTTACCCCCTTCTACAGGTACTATTTCGGTAGTAGAAGCAGCTCTGCAGTAAATGAGTGCGCACCCAAACCTGAGATCTTCTCCAGAAGCACACACAGAGCTAATGCACACACATGCTATCATGTGAGCTTAGAACGCGCACGTACTGTGAGTCGCTCGAAAATCTTTTTTTTGTTCGCACGGCACACGTTTGCAATCAGCTTCCTCAGATCACTTTCCCCATTGACCAATGTGATATCTTGATTGCTTTCAAGAGGCGTGAAAAACAGGTTTCTGATGGGGACAGCTGTAATCAGATTAAAGATCGGATCTGTTTTTTCATTTGTATTTATTTAAAATAATACAATTTGTTACTTTTCATTGAGTAACCCCTTAGCTTCGGTCATGGCTCATAGGTGTGCTAGGGGTGAAAAATTCAGTAAAAAATATATAACAACAATTATAGATTGCAATAAATTGGCAATCGATATAAATAAGTTTCTGTGTTCCATCAATCACTTATATCATTAGCAATTAAATATTATCAAACTCCCTTCCTATCTCCACTATGTTTGAAACTAATGCGTTCTACACTTTTCATAATGTAGATACGGTAATTTTCTTATGAATCTAAAATACCATGTAAATCCATTGGGCTACGCGTTGCTACGATTTTTTTACCCTACAAGTGCACCCAAATTGCAATGTAAGCTTAGATGATATCTTGGGTATAGATAATAAGGCTACACCTCATGCAAATGGCCAGTTAAATATCGGTTCACTTGAAATGCTAAATGAATGGTAATGCACATAGAAGTAGATACATAGTACCTTTCTTTGGGTATTGTTGATTTTCATATGATTTGAAATGCATGACATCAATATTAGATAGGCTATCTTACTAGGACTTTGGATGCCATGGAAAGCCAACCACGTTTGTGTGTTCTTAGCACGGTTGTCTATATCGTCACTGGTCCATAGAGTTCATTGACATTTCTTGATCGTTATGTTATTTGCTGTAGACTTCTAAATTTCTCATGGACAGATAGGGTTGAAAAAATATGGCTTATACATGATCAGGCATGGACTACCTTAATATAGATTACCTTGCAAATAGACTGTCAATAAGCATATATTCAATCATTTTGGAGAAAAACAGGTTGCCTGCCAGCACAGCATGTATGTATATTTATGTACATTAGGATGTTGTGACGCATGGAGCCTTACACTTTCTTATGCAACTGAACGCATGTGCTACACTCTCCGCGTTATTTGCTTAATTTTGCGATTTTGCTTCTAACACACTTTCTCAGAATAGTTTCTGAGGCATTTGAAGATTTACATGAACAAATATCTTGCACATGCTGTTGTAAAATGTCATTGAAATTTCGGACATCTGAGTTCATGTATGTGCGTAACAAGAGAGATTTTACGTAAGTAATCGGAATTGTGTATAATTATTCTTCGATAGTCTGAGCTATCGTCCTTTCATTTTTTAAAGAAAGATATCTATTTTCTTAGACAATTATTCAGTTTCAGTTTATAATTTGTATAACCTGGAAAAATGGTTTTTTCTTCGCTTATTCTCACAAATTAGAGTTTTATATGAAAAATTAAAAAACACTTTTCAGATTTGATCTCATTCAAACACCCGTTATCAAGCAAGGACTTGTACAGTTGATTCCACACATACGTTTGATGGAGATGGACTTCACATGATTTACATTTTTGCTCAAAAAACTTTGTAGCCTCAGGGATGTTCGAGCATTGCCAACTCACTATTTGTGGATATTACACTCAACGACAAAAATAACTTTTTTACATTTCAGGACGTGAAGGGCAGCAAGCACCACATTTTTTTTTATTTCATCTCGATTTTTGTAGGTGTTCATATTGAAATCAGTTTTTGTATGCAAACATTCATCCTGCAATGCCACATCATCTTCTGTGGTTGACTGCTATGAATTTTTATCATCAAACTCCTTTCTCCAGACCTACAATCCGGAAAACTTCAATAAAGTTTATTGTTTTCATTTTCTCGTCAACTCTCTGTAAGGTTAACAAATATGGAGATAAACATAATATGCAGCAGTCATTTTGACGTATCCATCCAGCTAAAACCGCTTCTCAATGTGATCTGGCTGTGCTTTTCCGAGCATTGGTCATTGGTCTCAGAAGAGTCGTCCATCAACAGGTCAGATCGCCTGATAACTGTTCAGACCTCCTTGTATAGAAGTAGCTGCTCAGGTTTGTAAATGCTTGTTGTGTCCATCATGATTGTTTTTCATGAAACTGAATGCAAAGAAGGATCTCCGTATAGTTCGCTTTTCTGTTCCCCCTCATTTCAGGGACATTCGTAGTGTGGAAATCGGTTGGCTTATCTTTTCCTCTCGAAACTGACCCTTACATAAGACATATGGCCCAATGCTTCGGTTGGATCTTCCGTCCGTTGAAGTCGGTTTCACGGAACTTTGTCAGTCTTTCCCAAGTATTACATAATTGAATCCGATTTCGAATTTTTATTGTTGGCTGGTCATCCACAGATTTTTCACTCAGATAGGTTCATCAGATTGAAAACTTTGGAAAATTTGTGATAGGTTGATAGATACATTATGTGCTGCTTGAAATGGATTTCTCTCTGTGATAGATGCAAACACATTCGTAGATTTTTCGACAGTCAATAGATGCGACGATTGCTGAGGGGAAGATTTTCAACGTTATAATCGCCATTTTTAGTCCATTATCGTTTTGAGATGTCACAAACCCAGATGGAATGGTTTCTTTCTAAATTTTAGACAAAATTGTCACAACAAGAAATCTTCCGATTGTGTTTCCATTGCCAGGACATATACTTGAAAACGTGGCCATTCCGGGATCGCGGCTTTGTTAGTTTGTTTGGAGGAAGCATCTAGACAGATTAAGGAATTTTGATAGGCACTGTACTGTAGATCACGCTGTTTCATTTCTTCAATTTTTTTCCTTCATCGCTTGCCATGATAGAATCCATGTCCTTCGTGGTAGCATTTGTCAGATTCATGCGAATTGAAGTGTTAACACAAGACGTCACACAAGGTTGACTCAAGAATGTTTAGTTGGGATATAATACTTTTAACTAAATCGATGCAATCACAAATTCAAATTATCTTTGAGGAAATATGCCTTGACTGTTATTGAAGTCAAAAATTGCGTTTGGAAAGAAAGTCAAGTTGTTTATTATAAATTTGTATATAAATGTTGATCAATATATTTCGACTATTCACATACACCATAGCCATTATCAAGAATAGATCAAATTTCTTTGTTTCCATTATGCAGGCAGAGGAATATATTTGCAATACACCGTCATTGCATTTCGGTTCACAGCCAGCAACGCAGTATACTACATTTGCTTGCATTTTGCATTTTTTCCAAAATAAATAAGCTGCAAAATTCGATCTTTTGCAGCAACGAATGTTGGTTGGCCTGAACATGTATAAAATGATTTCAAATTTTGCTCACCTATCTGTCCAGAGAAATTTAGTAGGTTCTATGGATAATAGTGATATAACTACTCCATCTGTACTACCATAGAAAGATGTAGCACATCGGCTTCGCCTCGTGCTACATTTTCTGTGGTAGTACAGATGTCGTAGTTATATCACTATATTGATTAACTGCAATTATTCTTTTTCTAAGCCCTGCTAGGCGAAATCGCAGAAATTACATTGAGACATCAAAAATTGACAAATTTCGATAAATTACAAAATCTGGTAAGCTTGCACAAAACTATGAAAGGCACCGTGATTTATTGTCCGGAATTGCATTATCAATAGAGACTGTCACTTACTTTTCCGAGAATGTGAATATAGTTCACGCCTCGTCAAGGGTACCGCTCTAAGATTTTCGACTTTTTTCCATATTCTTCATTTGTGGAGTAGAGAATCTGCCAAAAAAAAACGTGATCAGTCCAGCAGTATATATTTTGGTACATTCAATCTCCAGCCGCTGTTTCCTTCCTTACTATATCCGATGAGAACTCGAAAACGCCATCTGCTTCCTTGAGAGCATCTGACAGCATCAGCTCCGCAGCCACACTGTTCTTGTGTTTGTATAGCGACCCTGTGAAGTCTGTGCCGCACTTGAAAAAACGTTACACGACTGTCATTGCTGCTATACTCCTCCAGGCAAGATGATAATGTCCGTCTTTTCCTTTATATACCGTAGTCAGGCGAATGATTCGGCGCTGCAGATCAGTGGCGCTTTCTAGAGAAAATGTTCCTAACATTTTTACCATCTCGAGCTAAGATAATACAAAATTTGTCAACATCCAAATTCACAATGACTGTTGGAAATGATCTGAAAAAAATAAATGAAATGAATTTGGAATTTTATTTTATAAGCTATGAAAATATTCGAAACATTCCGCCATCCCTCCTCTGATACTGGCATTCTCAAATCGAAAAGACAGCTGTTATTTGTATTCTTACTCTATTACTTTAATAGTACTCTATTATTGATTCGTTATCGTACTGCCATGCAATGTGCGTTATTGGGTGTGCGCAAACGATGTACAAGTTATATTTAACGATTCAAATAAATTAATATTTAACAGAAAATTACTTTTTCACTTTCTTTTTAACGATTAACTAAGGAGAAATATAAGTGCATGTAGTTGAATGATAGTCCATCATTGGAGCATAAGATGACAAACGAAAATTGACTGCGATTCCTAATATCGGAAAAATCGATTTATAGATCACAACCAGCATAAAACAAAATCTGATCGTCAAATTACGTACAGATTAGAATTTGCAAATAATGAAAGATTCAATTACGAATGTGAAGAAGAATCAGACAAACTAGTAAATCGAACCGAACTTCAGTAACACATAGATGGTCTCCGGCTCGGATGTAATAATACCCTCTTGTCATTCAACAGTAACTTGGTGCTCTTAGAGAATCAACAACCCTTTTTGATTTATAATTATGCACAATAATCTTTTGTCGTAATTCGTAGGAAGTAAACAATAATACTTACAAGAAATACTCAACAGCAGATTTGAACAATTTCTGTGAACTTTAAAGTTATTTGCATTGTCCTCTAAATTGAACAATTGAAAGAGGAACCACAAGCATGATTCAACGTTTATGAGCTTATAGCGAGATATGTATTACACGGTGGACCATTCGAATCAGATTGCACGAAGTATATGTGGTAAATCAACATAATAGGATCATCAGAATGCAATTTTGTACTTCCTTCAAATATGCCTTGTACGAGATGCTTGGTTTTCGAAATCCCGGGATCCAGGGAATATTTCGGGATCCCGAATCCCTGGATTGTTATTTTTAAAATCCCTAAATCCCGGTATTTGTCGGATTCTTTCGCATGCTTTTTCAAGATCAACGCAATAATAGCTGCATAGACTACGATACTTAGTCCTATAAAACTTTTCCATTAATTGTCGCATATGAAGATTGCATCTGCTATGTTTCTCTACCTTAGCAGAAACCGAATTGTTTGCCTTCTAAGGTGGTAGTTTTTCTTCGTCGTCTCTCGAATATCGCTTCGGCTGCTTTTACATGCCATGTTCTCAATGGTTTCACAGATCGGTAATGTGCACGAAAGGAATTTCTTTGCCTTTGAATGAAGGTCGATGAGCACGGGGACTTTTCCCCATTCGTCTGGCATTTTCTATCCGCCTTAAATAACTTTTTTCACTTTGTTCTCTCAATACATCTTCAGCACGTTGTCCGCATGTTCTTATCATCTCTGCATTTAAGCACTGTTGGGTGCCGGGCTGCCTTACCTTTCTTCGTTTCTTTTACCACTATGGTGAATCTTCTTCTCGTTTCACTTCTTCACGTCGTCCCTCGTACTTTGCTGTTTGGTGTCAAATTCCCATACCAATCATTTTGCGTGAATTCAGGAGGACGCAGACCGCGCACCTGTTCCACTCTTCCAAACGTTTCTTTAACTTCCACGTTCGGAATTCCATTCTTCTCTTCAAAGCATCGATGTTAGATCAAATGTAGTATTTGGCCATGGTCGTTTGTGCTGTTTTTGCCATTCTCAAGTTTTCGTTAGACTTGACCATCGGCGTTGTGGAAACGTCTTTCTTCGACACTCTTTGCTTGTTTGTCCATCGCCTTTTACTATTCCTCTTTTGGCATAGGGACATTAGAAGATCTATCTTCTAGTATTCGCAGTCTTATTCCTCAATGTACTCTTGTGTGTTGAGGATGAAAGCAAACAAGCTAATTCCATGGATTAATTACGTCAGACTTAAAATGGAATTGCCTAAGAACACGATGTCAGGTCCATGAAAGTAGGCTATGAATCAGGCGCCTGAGCGGCTGACATAAATAGAATTTTCTATTTTACTAACAATGACCAATTTCTCGGGAATCAAATACTGTTCATGAAAAATATTTCATAGATGACCAAGCTGTCTGAAATTAAGCAACGTTGTCTCATTCTCATCTCGAGCTTTGGCCCTATCTATTCTTTAGACAATGATGAGACTTGTGTTTGGCCAATCCATCGCTCGGTAACTGCTCTACAATGAGCGTCTCACTTCAAAAGAAGCGGACGTGGACGATATAACTGATTTAACACTGATTTGGTAACATGCACGCTTGCATCACTGCGAATAGACGATATGATAACGACCGGCCCATCATATCGGTATGTGGATTCTATTGTTGAACTATTTTGAAAAACCGATGTCAATTCCTGGAATTTCTACTAAATGCGCAGTTATCCAGCTTATCAATGACCAAGGCCTTTCCATGTAAATTATTTGTGTTGGAGATGTTTTTGCATGTTTTTGAATGCCTTTATAGCTAACTGTCTGACTAAATCCAGGGTTGCCAGTTCACAAAGATAAAACACATGACTTAATGATTAGTTTGCAAGTAACAATCCACATTAACAGGACCTGTGGATGTAAGACCTTTCCTATAAATTTTGAAGTTTGGACTTGAATCGGCGGACGGGAATTCTTTTTCACGCCGGTCCAGCCACTTTATAAGCTGATCCTTCAATCAGATCCTTATTTAGAGTTATTTTAATGATAATATGAGCTCGCGCCTAAACGTTGAGTTGTGCAGAGGACCAAACCAAACTTTTACGTCCGCATATTTTCTTATTTTATTGATTAGGAGGCTTATTTGCAATTCTCGCCATATCACGACGGTAGACAACAGAAAGCCATGTGTCCAATGAGAGTTATATTAGGTACTTTCAAATGACAGCTACCTACCGCGTTAGCGCCAGACGATTTAGGCAGATCATTTGAAAGGTAATATATTATGCATTGTTACTGAAACACTAAAATCATTTGACAATCTAAATTCTAAAATTTTGATATGAAAAATAGTATCAAAATCTGTGTGTGATATTTTTCTTACATAGCCCATGCAGCTCAGAACATAAAAGTGTAGATCTGTCAAGCTTGAGATATCTACGTAATCCAAATTGTGGAATCATAGAAATCAACTCATTGCCATTTTCACTGGGAATGTGGAAGATGGGAAGGTGAAATGCTCTACTCTCAATAGGTAATTACATAGCAAATTAGAGCGGCCTTAATCATGCAATTAAGGCCGTCCTAATTTGGGAATTTGAGGATATATAAACGACTTTCATAGAAAAATGACAAGTGTAAATATCGGCTGACAACCCTACATTACTCCACTAACATTGACCTGACACTTTTTAATGGTAAGCATGAGCATTTGGAGCAATTTCTATGCTTACTATGGCATTTCAATTTCGAACTTGATTATGTACTACGCGCAATTCAACTATCAGGATGTATAAATACACACATACCACGAGCTGACATCAAATTCTTATATTTGGATTATAAAAAGTAATGTTAAAAATCATTCAAACTAGGATGTGCAATAGTCGGAGTTGGAAGACATAACGGCTCAGGCGCAGCAACACAGATTAGAACGACATAGGTTCTAAATGCAAATTTATAAATTCAGAAGGTATCTTCTGATGGTAAATTTCGGAGACAGCATTACGAAATGTTACTTCTCTCAAGTTTTGGTGGTTATATCACTGTTATTTGCTTTATCAATAGCAAAATTTCTTACCATCGCTTAAGAACAGTCATCATTCTATTTTATCTATGCTAATCGTATATTTATTGAAAAACTGCCTACCCGTTCTGCTCTCTGTCCCGGTGGACAACTCACTGTTATCGCCATTTACTTTAAACTTCAATCACTGATGAGCTGTGTAGCAGATTATTTAAGTGACTGATGCGCATTGTGATTTTTCAAAAAATATTAGGGCGACGAAAACAAGTTTTCCTTTCAGGCAAATAAGATGCTCATTAATTAGCAAACAAGGTTAGATAGATGTTTTACTCGTTTAATGTTGGTGACTGTGTATCAATAAGTATTCGAACTCGAACGAGACAAATTTTCTCTGTAGTCACTCCGTCCAAGGCCTGTGACTATGTCTTTGAGAAAATTTGAGGCATTTTTTGGAAGGTTTTGTGGAATTTTGAAACGGGAGCCTACTATGATAATTGCAGAAGAAAAGTTCCAAATTTTAGCATGGATTTTGGGCCAAATTTCAAGTTAATGAAAGTTCTAAACGAAGGAGAAGGTAAACACCCAGGGTTGACATATTTGTCGAGGACAAAAATTGGGGTGCGCATTTTCTAAGATTCTTTATCTACGATATCTGATAGCAGTCACCTAAAGGAAATCAATGCTTTATTTAAAAATAAACTTCAAGATAATACCTAGCAGTATCAATAATTTTTTGAAAATTTTGGTACCAAGCAAAATCCTGCTTTTCCCACGAGCATTGCGATGTCTAATGAATTGTGGCTGGAGGAGCAGCTTGCACTTGGAAAGCTGATAATAGATATGAAGGTTTTCCCTTCCATAATTGAAGGGGTAATTGCTGTAAAACCAATTTTGTTCCTAACTTAGAATTGTCAACTAATCGATACAGCGATTGAAACAAATTCACCTAGCGAAAATGCTTGAAAAGTTTTTCGAGAGTGTTTCTCGAACACAAACACCTGTCTAAATAGCCTACCAAAACTTAAGTGCATCATTCACAGATAAATGACAAGAGACCACTTACGATTACAAAAAGCCATCATACCGGAGATATCTGATCCTATGCGATCATCTCTGTAAAAAACATGCTGCATTCCCTGATGTAAATCCGACATTTCTCATTTCTGATAAAAGCCGATATTTTTAATGCATGTCATATTTTCCTTTGTGTAACGCC
>CAJQUW010016134.1:0-210842 GCA_907163375.1 Prostheceraeus crozeri
TGTAAGAGAAACATTCTTCCACATCCACAGTTTTGCAGACTACATTCCGAAAACAGTGGTCTTATAAGAGATTTTGACGAAGAGTTTTCGTAACACGAGAACAAAACAGTGGTGTAAATCTCATCATACTTTCTTGCTCCTTAATTGGTCTAATTGTGGTGTATGAGAAGTTTTTCTACAGTTACAAATATAAAGAAAAACCATTTGACCATTGAAAAACCACTTGTCCCGCACACGGGACAAATTGTTGCAAACATCAGAATTATAATGTTATGTAATAAAATCGATAGCCGCTTAAACACTTTAGCTAAATAGATAATATTTTGAAGCGTGTGTAATAGGCTATGTGCGAAAGCACAACTAATATAATAGGCCCGAACTAGCAATTAACTTAAATTCATTAATTGACTAAAAATTCGACCGACAGAAACGTGAACCAATTTAGTTATCTGTTAGGCAGAATTACTAGTCCATTATTTCAGAAACCATAGTTCCATTAGTTCAGAAACTGCAGAATATTTTATTCGGATAAATTTAATGTTGGCAGAATGTTTAGTTAATGAACAACGCCATGGATGATTAACACAACTTAAAGATTTTACATTCACATTTACATTTACATTAGCAAAAATCTCAATAGAAATGTGTTACCTCAGCGACTTTATTGGACATTATGACAAGATTATCCTTCTCTTCCAATGATTTATTGCGATCCTCGTTAAACTTCTTACAATGTGCTTAATTGTTTATTTGTTAAACATCTCACCGACCTAATGTATACAGTGAGAGATGTTTAGAAAGCCCTTTTTATTACCTTTCTATGAAGTGAGTGAGTGTCGGGCAAAACTGTGGTGTAAGAGAATTATTCTACACAGTTTCGCAGACTGCAATCTGAAAAGTGTGGTGTAAGAGAATTTGATGACGAGTTTTCTTAACACTAAAACGAAACTGTGGAGACATATGCACCCTCACTGTGGTGTAATTAACGCATTGCAAGAAGGTCAACGAGGATCGCAATAAATCATTGGAAGAGGAGAAGGATAATCCTGTCATAATGTACGGTTAAAGCCGATTACAATTTAAGTCGTTGAGTAAACACATTCCAATTGAAATTTTTGTTTTACATGTCAGATCTTGAACTCGTGTTAAGCATCCATGGCATGGCGCTGTTCATTAACTAAACATTCTGCCAATATTAAATTCATCCGAATAAAATATTCTGCGATGTTTCTGAACGACGGTGTAACACCGAAATAGTCTGAATGTTCTATCCGTTTCGGTATTACACAGTCTTTCAAGTAAAACTGGAGCTATTTCACATGCTTCAAAAAAATATTTACTTAGCTAAACTCATAATAAAAGAGGAACGTAAGTTCGAAAATATTGTAATAAACTGTACTTATACGATATAGCCTCAATATACTAAGGTTTTACTATATCCTTCAATATGAAACTTACAATATACATTCACCCGATAGATATTCAAATCTACGTCAATCAAATTAATAGTTATTAATCCCATAATTTGATTTGTTCTTTATCCAAAAATCTACGTCAATCAAATTAATAGTTATTAATCCCATAATTTGATTTGTTCTTTATCCAAAAATCTACGTCAATCAAATTAATAGTTATTAATCCCATAATTTGATTTGTTCTTTATACAAAATTACAATATACATTCACCCGATAGATATTCAAATCTACGTCAATCAAATTAATAGTTGTTAATCCCATAATTTGATTTGTATATTGAGGTAGGCGAATCCTTGATCTTCCGATGAAAGAATGTTGATATCTGGGTACGAATACCGGATAAACCGGCAAATCTCACAGAGTATGTTGTATAAAGTATTTGGAGGATAATCTTTCCCATCCTGCCGCTTGACCTCGAATATGAAGTGTTTCAATGCATTCTCCAGCTCAGAGCACAGTGAAGGATTGAAATCACTCAAATGGAAGAACTGTACATTCGCGTCCATTCCGTTGCGCCACTCGACCCAGTCTTCATAAACTTTTGTCGTCCAGGAATTCTTCTTCTTGGTGTTTTTCGGAACGCTATCGGAAAAACTTGTTTAATCGCCTGAGATGATACAATGGAAAACCGGGAATCAGTCGCCATATTCGTCTGAATAGTAGACTATAAATGGAAGTTGGGAAGTTAGTAGCTCTCTTAAAAATGTTCTTGCGAAATCTAATACGCTACTTAAGGTAATCTCAGACAATGTGTGGGGTGCGGTCCAACGTTCATTCAAGACTTCTATCGGCAGCAGCACGCTTTTGTTTTCTTTGTATAGAATATTGCTCGCCTCACGCCCATGTCATCATATCGCTTACCACCACTCAGTCATAAATAACCCGTCCCCTCATGGAAGTTGATTCCTGCCTGAACAGACACTTCCTTCTCCGTGTGCCAACTATGGAAAAAATTCTCATACATGCACAGTGAGGGTGACATGTATGAGACACAGTTTTATTCTCCTGTTAAGAAAACTCGTCATCAAAGTCTCGTATACCAAATTTACAGTTTTCCGAATGTAGTCTGCAAAACTGTGTAGAATAATTATCATACACCACAGTTTTGCCCCCGACGCACTCACATCATACAAAGGTAATAAAAACGAGGGTGAACATATCGCCACAGTTTTGTTCTCGTAGAAAACAGTCGTCAAAATTTCTTACAGCAGTTTTTAGAATGCAGTCTGTAAAGCTATCATGAGTTATCGAACTGCTTGAACGCATTCATCGCGTCTGCGGACGCGCATTTTTTCAATCAGCATGGGCATAAAAGTGTTCGACAGTTACAACGTGATGCTACTATAGTGACGATTGTTTTTCTGTTGCCTTGAACTCCAGAAATATTTGCATTATATAAGTACATGTACAATATTCTTTTTCAATTACTTCCCATTGTCACGGCCGCACTTTGCCTCTGCTACGGCCGCAGGTTGCGCACCCCTGCTCTAGGGAAACCCTATCACTAGCTTCAGTATGGCAGTATAGAGGGTCCCTTCTTAAGTATAAGGAGCCGTGTTGGTCATTGCTATTTATTCCACAGAAGGCCAACTTTGCCTTTAAATGACCCATTGAATGGCGTGTGCTTGTAGATACAATATACACATCAAAGCGAGTTTCACAGATACTATATCAATCAGTACATGAGGCATGGCTTCCCTGAAAAGTAACATCCCTGTGATAATAATAAAAAATACACGTATATTTGTAATAATGACAATCGCCTAGTACACGAACATGATACACACATTTAGCAGAGTAATCAAAGGTTAAATAATAGAGACTCAAGAAATCACTAAAATCAATTATCAAAGCACTGCAAATTAATTAATTGAGATTGGCAGCATTTTAGAATGTATTCCATACTTATAGTATGGTTGAAAAACTCAGGCATAAAAAGTGGCCTTCCGATTTGGTGCCCCTTTCATCGTCTTCCGCCGTCCCTGAGTGACATGACTATTGCAAGTGAGCTTTGATAAACCAGAACGCTTACAGTCACGTCACACAGTGCAGTTTTTGTATTTGTATTTATTTGTATTTATTCAAAATGATGACAACAGCTGGTTGCCAATTACAGTCATCAGATGCGAATGATATACAGATTATAACATTACCAGAATCAAAATGAGACAATTGAAAACCAGATACTGAAAATATACACTTACCTGAAACATATTACAGTATGAACAAATATACTTGATAAAAGACATAGTAGTAAAATACATAGCATATTTCAAATACTAATGAAATACAACAGATTACCAGAATAAAGGTGAGACATTAAAAACCAGATATACTGTAAATGTACCTACCTAAAATAAGCTTACATGACAATAAGAAAAAAAATACTTAATAATAAGAACCGAAAAAATTATGTGAAATGTTTTATCAGAAACCTTTTTACTGTAGAAAGAGATGCACTGAAAACGTCAATTTCTTTGAATTTGTTTACAGTCAAAAATGTCCTCGGGAAGAAAGCATGTTTGCGTAAGAGTAAGCGACTTTTTCTTTTTGAAGTAAAAATACCAGTATTCCTGGTAATACGACCAGACACTTTAAGACAAACAGCTGATGTCAAATAGTTGCAACTGATTGCACTATTGACAATCTTGTGAAGTAGCAAAATGTCTGAAATCTCCCTGCGCTCCGCGAGCGTAGTTAAGAGGAAATGATGGCATAATACAGCGTAGTTATCACTTTTGTACATGATGCGAGTGTGAAAACATAAGGCAACTCAGCTGATGGTCAGGATTTATGGAATTCCTTATCCGCGAGGAATCCCCGTCACTATGCCGACGCTTTGTGATCCTGACTGATATTGGGAAAGTCTGTGACGCATCAGGATTATGAGAGGGAGAAGAAAATCCAGGAGGAGAGACCGCAGTGCCATGAGTCACTTGAATGTCTGCTCATGGAATTCTAGATATTATCCAGGTGCAATTATCTAGAATTCCATGGTCTGCTGCACATGCATATTGTGTGGATGCAGTAGAAACTTCTGATAACTTCCTTACATGTGTGCATTGTGAGCGAAGCAGGCCACGAAATCAAGGAATGCGGCGCTGTTGCCGGCTGATAGGGAAGTCTCGGCGCAAGTTGATTAAGTCAGATTGGAACCTGAGTTGGATAGGCGAGCCGAGGCCAACGGCCAAGGCACATGTATATGGAGATAGGTAGCGTCGGGAGTCAATGAACAAAGACAGTTAGGGAAGGAATCGCGCGAGGCCTCTAGAGAACAAAGCGTAGTTGCGTGATGATTAGAAAATTGAGTATCATTGAGTAATCGAAGAGTAACTGTCGAAAAGAAATGTACAGTTGGATAGTACACGGTGCGGCGGTCAGATTGATGTAAATTTCGTCACAATGCGAGAGTTGGTGAAAGCAAGGTAGCTAAGAAGGTACACGTCCTCTCGCTTTGACAGTCGCGCGAGTTATTCTCTGGACTAGTGTGTAGAGATAGAAATAACAGAAAAGATTAAGAAACAAATGCACCACGTGAAACACAAATCAAATACAGGAATGGAAAGGAATACATGCACAGACATGAAATACGAGATGATGAAGCAGTGATTCTGACAAAGATTATAAGAAAGTTCAAAGAAAAAGAGAGTGGAATTAGACTAAAAATTGAAGGAAAGAAAGCGAACAAGTGCTGCTATATGAAACGGCAATCAAATTAATACTCCGCGAATTGAATTTTAAGAATGACTTCCGTATTTTGAACATACTGCATACTACAAGATGAGAAAAGGAGTATTTTTGACGATGTATTATAAAGAAAAATAAATAAATTGGTTGATACCAATATTTCAGATAGCACCGCTGTCCATCATCAGGTCCTTCATGCATAAAGTGAGATATTGACAATCGCGACTACAGTGAACGATATTGTAGTCATGACAAATGACGCATAAAAGCGGATGATGAAGATCAGACCTAATAGAATAGAATATCTTTATTCGTCTCACTTGGTGAAAATCGGTGAACACGTGACAATTGAAGAAAATAGGTACAACATTTGATCAAAGTTTACAATATTTGATAAAACTCTCGCTAAATCTCTTGGTTTTGTCAAAGGGGGGTAACAAAGTTTGTCTACAACGAGTTTGGCATTTACTTTCGTTAATAGTGAACATTTTTCTCAAAGGATGTGCCGAACAGGCACTAACAGAACGCATCAGTTTCAAGCAAATTGAGTCTGCTGCTTCTGACAAAGATGGAATTTTCAATTCAATTTATTATATACTCACTACACGTGACGTGCATGTGACAGTTGAAGACCCCATGATTCGAAAAACACGACGTTCAATTGCAAGCAACTTGGAAAAAAGACACTTAGGAGCATTGCATAATACCGGATAGCTGAATAAAATAAGAGATCGTATAAAAGCGCAGTAAGCTAAAAACATATGCTTTTCACTACAACCAGATCTGCACAAATTAATGATAACAAAAATCCTTTTGCAAGCTTTGCTAACAACAGACTTGATATGGTCATTCCATCTCATATCCTCACGAAACACAACACCTAGAAATGACATGCACTTCACAGTATTCATGACACCAGCATCAGACAAGCTGATACTTGACAAAGTCATCTTCTTAATAGAAATATTCATAACATTGCACTTTGAAAAATTCAAAGGCAAAGCCACAGATCTGGACCAACTGACAATATGGTCGAATTCAGCCTGTAAACAATCATCTGCACCATCTCGGATGAAGTGCAGAACAGGAACGTCATCAGCATATTTGATATACACACCATTGGAGCAGACCGGCGCGAGACTATTAAAAGCCAAGCAAAATAAAACTGGCCCCAACACGCTTCCCTGCGGCACCCCGCTGGTTACATCAGCCCAACAAGATGTGGAATCATTCATGACAACGCGTTGCTTTCTAGAAGAAAGAAAACTTGATACAATATTACGTAAATATCTTGGCAACAGAAAGGAATCACAAGCTCTCAAAATGTATCCATGACATAGTTTATCAAACGCCTTTGAGAAATCTAAGGCCAAAACACGGACAGATCCTGAAGCTTTATCTAGAAACTGAACAATTTTATGATACGCAAGAACAGATGCGCATATAATACCAGATCCGGGCCGAGGAATGTATGCGAACTGAAGAGGATCAATAACATGCTTAACAATAGGCAGAATAAATTTCACACACAACAATTTCTCAAAAACTTTTGAGATTGATGGCAAAATCGAGATAGGTCGAAAATCATACAAATTCTTGGGCTGTTTACACTTGGGCACAGATATCACATTGTCATACTTAAAGCATTCAGGAAAATAACCAATAGATAAACATTTGTTAAACAAATGTGTTACAGCATCACTTAAAAAATCAGCACAGTTACGTAGTACCCAAGAAGGCACACCATCAACCCCACCAGCCTTATTGGGAAGACGACGAAGAAATGGGTACACATCCATAGAGGAAAGAATAGGAACATATGCTGAATCTGAGGACACATCGGCGTATACAGAATCATCATAGCTCTGACTCTGAAAATTTGACGCGAAGTATTTGCAGAAATCTTCAGCAGAGAACTGCAAGTTGTTAGATCGTGATGTGGAGTATCTTCCGATGGCACGAAGTGAAGACCAGAACTTACGAGGATTTTGAGCATTAGCTGATGATGCAGCAAACTGTACTTTGAGTTCTCTGTTGTGGATAATAACTTCCTCGCGCAAACGAAGATACTTCTCATGCTGGTTGTTGTGATAAGCTCGGTCTCGATCGTCTATCAACACTTTCAGGGATGGTTTCATCCACTTGGGCTCCGTAGGTTCTATACGAATCGTGCGCAAAGGGAAATATGCCGCATAAATGCGAGATATAGTTTCCAAGAAACAAGAACCCTGTGGGAACGCATCTTGCTAATATCAACAGATTATCTGGCGAGGTAGCGATTTGGTGGATAATTTTTTTAAAGGTTCATTTTCGTGTAAAAACTATCTCCGCATGTGAAAATGGTCATCATTTATCCCAAAAAATGTGTGTAAATTAAAAAAACGACAGGTGGCGAAAAAGTGCTATAATTAGCTGTATATATTTGTAATTTAATGCGAGCAGATATTATTATCGCCCCAACGCGGAAATCGTGGATATTTGTATCAACTAATTAGTGTAGTATAAAATGTCGTATTATTACCATCACTGAACATATATTGTATACTCAGTCTGATTCTGATAAAAAGGGTTTTTTTTTTTAATACACGAAGGCTAAAAAAAAAAAAGTATTTTCATAAATGTGCAATGCAGTACTATGATAAAGGTTTCAAATAAATGTCATTGTTGTAAATTATTGAAATTGAATGTCAAAAAAGAGATATTATGAAAATTGATATCTATGGATTCTCTATATTCTTATCATTATCAAAGATGATAGACTGCACTTATATATAGCCATATATAAGCCATATATGAGAGATAGTGAGGAGGTGCGGGAGAGAATAGAGCCTCGACTGTAGAGGCGGATTACTAAAGAAAACAAGAGAGAAAGTCAAAAGTAAAAGGTGACATATAGAGCGCGAATTGTCGCCGGCGAACTTCGCCAGCGAATATCCCGCAAATATGATGACTGATTTGCCAGATAAATCCTGCAGCTGACCTCGCACAGTTTTTCCGCAAGATTCCGGGAAGCAGCTGCGTCGAGATCAGGAATTTGCTCAAGGAGCAAGAGCCAATTGAAGCTGGAGATTGACTGATGAAACCTGGCAAGGTTGGAACGGGAGAACTTCCGTACTTTGATCTTCTTTGTAAAATTGGGTTTGAGAGATAATGGTCTCCAAACAACTACTTTGTGATCAGATCTGCCGACAGGAGGAGCAAACATAGGCTTGATGTCCTTCGCGAAATTGGTAAGAATCTGATCAAGACAATGCTCACCTCTAGTGGGACTCTTAACAACAGGAACGAGCTACGTAAGATCAGTAAGGTCGGAGAGATGTTCACGAAGCTGATTAAAATCTCCACATAAGATAAGGCGAAGGTCACAACCATAAATCAACAGATTGTGGTCGATGATTTCAGTTATCCGAGAAATCGCGTCTTGGTGTTTGGATGAATCACTCCAGAAAGGATGATATAAATAAATCATCAGGAGATGAAATTCTTTCACATAAAGGACGAGAAACTCGGTTAGGCAAGACGATGAAGATGGAATATCCTCCAAGTTGATCACAGTACACGACAAGGAATCACGAATATAACATATAATTCCACTTCCACCGCGGTCACGTCGGTCTTGGCGGAAAACATTGTATGATTCAATTGCCACTGCCCAATCAGGATGGCTGTCATTCAACCATGATTCCGTGAAGACGCACAAATCCGGATTCTGGTCACCGAGAAGTAGACAACACTCATCCATCTTGTTAAACACCGACCTGACATTCGTAAGGATTAACGAGGGATAAGAATTGTGAGGTCTTTATCGTCTCAACTTGATCGTACGAGGAACCGGAACAAGATATCTCTGCCTGCGACTATCTTCATCACAGTCTTCCTGCAGCTAGTTACTCTTTGTTCTGTTTTCGTTAACATAATCGATTTTCCGTAGAGCACACGGACGTTGACATTTCTCGGCTGGGCTTGAATTACCCACAGGGAAGAGAGAGAAGCCGCGAGCGGGAATCCATCTCTGAGGCAGGAGAATTCCGTCTCTATAACGACGTGTGATATGCACACAGATCTAATAATAGGAGGATCTGTGGATATGTACCGGAATAGGATTTCCTCGGTCTTCAACATTAGAGAAAAGTAACGATGGCTGTGTTGTATGCGCAGAATTGTGTGAATGCATGTGTACGTGTGACGCGTTCGAGGGAGGCTCTTCATGGACCAAAGAAGCACGGTGCGGAGGAGAAAACTGATCCGAGTTGGGAAACTCCGGAGAGGAAAAGGATGTGACGTTGGGCTGCCAAGATTGCCGACGCGGGACTCCGTGAAACCATAGCACACGCTTTATCGGTCGCTTCAGTAATGGTGCACTGGCGCGAAGTTCTAACAGGACTTCTCTTGTGTATGAAAGGCGTGAGGCCATCGACGTTGATAAAAACAGGCAGAGCGAGTAAGAGAAATAGGAGGCGAGTACTAAAACGTTCGGATACAGAGGCAGCTGGAGAACACAACGGACAGCAAGCAAACGATTCGGCGAAAGGGATAACAAGCAGGCGAGGAGGCTGGGAGGGCTACTAAGTCACTGAACGCGCGAGACGAGGAGAAGTTCACCTTCCTGTCCGCCCGCTTAACAGCGAATCGAAATAATGTATCTAATAATTACATAGATATCGCAAACTACCTGTACTAATACTGACTACGTGGTATTTCACGTATCTGCGACCGAGTATGCAATAATGGAAAAAATAGTGGTACAGTAATACCAATTTTATACTTATTAATTATTGACGACGAACAATGCGATGTTTTCACTATACAAGTGCTCGCACCATGCTAAAATAAATTCGTGTGCCTTGAACAATAATTATTTTAAATTGCTCATTTGATTATTAATAAATGCTGCCTTTTTGTCGGTAGTGTAATTAAAGAAGCATTTAATGAATACCCGCCGTAATTTCTCTTAATGTGCTAATTGCAAATCTCATCAGTCACCAGAGGAGGTGCAAGCATACCCTGCAGTTTCGCCTGTGCGAAGCGCTTCAATGTCGGATGCTGCTTGCGTTAGTTAATACAGTGTCTTTCTGGCTAATTGGCACTCTCAGCAGATGGTCCGGTGGCCTTGTGGTTAGAGCATGTGCTTATATGTCCTCTCGCTCCAACGTAGTTGGTTCGAACTTCCCCACGAATTGTGAGGGATAACAGACAGAGACATGCTTCGTGGTGGTTGCATTCATTGACATTTGATAAAACCTGTGTATCGATGTGAACATGGGTACCTGCGAGTCACCGTCAATGCCTACAGGTTACTGGCTTGTTCAATGTTAATTTAGCTTCGTGGCGATGGTTTCCTTTAACGTGTTAGCCATTGTGAGGAGATACATCCATCTCGCAAGTGATTCAAAAGAACGGGGGTGTCTTCTTAGGTTTATTGGCTAAAAGAATTACTAAAAACAATATGTACAGGCCCAACGTTTCGCGTATTCACGCTTCCTCAGGGGCAAAACAGATAAGATTTAAGGCTAAAAACGTCAGTACAGCACAGGAGAGCGCTCTATCTTAGAGCGTTGTCCTTTTATACGTTCTGGTGCGGGGTGTGAGAATCAGACATCAGAAATCGATCAATTCGTGTTTACGGTTTATCGTAGGCTTCAGGCATTTAATAAAACGAGCTTCACTCAACCGAGTGTCCACCGGACTCTTGCATTTTTCCAAGATATCTAATGTGAAGTCGTCAATAGAGGAAACCTGATAACAATTAATTCTGTGGTCAGCCAAAGCACTGCTGATATTACTATTGAAAGACCGACTGTGTTCATTGAAGCGGAATTTAAAAGGGCGACTTGTCTGCCCGACGTACGTATTGTGGCAAAAATTGCAAGTAAACTTGTAAACTAAAAATTTGCTCGAACAAGTGTAATTGCTGGGTAGGCGATTACAGGCAATACAATTTTCGTGCTTTTCAATTCTAGGTTTGCATTGAAGATTATTATATAAGTTAGAGTTAGGGACATCAACCAATGATACAGGTAAGTCATAATTTTTGATGAGGGTACGAATTTGACGGCTGGTGCTATCATTCACGTATTTAATTTTTAGGATATTGGTTTTATTTTTTGACTTGGATTTTTGTTTGTGCTTTTTATTTTTAAATATGTTGTTGGCATAGAAACCGTTGTGTTGGAATTTTTTCTTTAACTTGGTCTTAGCACTGTCAAAAGAAGCTTGCGAGCTGCATCTTTTTTTAACATATTCTACTGTATTCTTTAGGTAGTTATTTTCAAAGTGACTAGGAACGTAACTATCTATACGCAAAGAGGTACCGGAGTGAAAAGGCTTTTCGAACCAGCTATAATTCAGTTCTCCTTCTTTTATGTGAATGCTTAAATCCAGGAAGTTTAAAACTCCTTCTTCTGGAATCTCTATGGTGAATTTAATGTTTTCGTTAATACTATTAAAGACTTCCAAGATTACGGAGAAGTCAAATTCTTTTTCAAATGGGCCTATAATTATGTCGTCTATGTAGCGAGCATAGAGATCCGGGCTAATATTAAATCTATTTTTCAACTCGCTTAAGGCCACAGTCTCTAACCTATGTAAATAAATAATAGCAAACGGTGGACTGAAGTGGGATCCCATTGGGCAGCCTTTAATTTGCAGATAATGCTTGTTGTTATACCTAATTTCGTAGTTGTGACATATGAAATTTAACATTTTTGAAACTGAATCCATATCCAACCCGTAACTATTTATTTTATTCCAATTATCAAAGACAAAATCGGTAACTTGTTTTATGCCATCAGAGATGGGGATGCTAGGATAAAGGTTTTTAACATCTAAGGATATGAATGTGGTATATATCGTATAAGGTCCACGTCATCACACAAACGGCTGTGACGTCAGCTTCTTTACCACGCCTGATACTAGACCATGCGTCCATATTTCCGATTAATGGTCAACTGATATTTCTTAATGAAATAAACGTCAAATATATTGATATTGTTGCGATATTTATGAATAAATTGAAAGGGTCAGGAAGAACGCTTTACTATTTTTCTTCAATGCTATGTTGATGCCTCTTGTAGCAGACAATGAATGGCCTATTTATTGAACCGATATAGAAAGATTGGCAGAACTATTTTGTTGTTAGTGGCAAATGAATCAAGCAAAATTTCAGTTTAAGTCTGGCTGATGATGAATTTTGTCACATCTAAGCGTCTTCATTGCGTCACTATAACTTAGATTTTCTACATTTGCAAAGTAAATGCACATACACATTCGCTTTCCACTTGTTTGTATATCGCAGGCATGTTTCAACAAATTTTCCTCATTGATAAGTTCCAATCGACTTAAAAATCTGCAGTTTTTATTCAAACGTCAGCACATCTATTCCCATACGAAATCAAGGCTTACGCAATTGTTGAAAATTTGAATGTCATTTTGTTTTTGGATCCTTTCGTGACCCGACATGTCCGGTAGGGTGAATATGTTTTGTCGAATTCTCTGGGTAGTGACTGACACTTCCTAACGTCAAGTGTTATCCACCATGCGCAAGAGTAGAAGAGAGTTTTCACTCAATTCAACGGTCACCGTTTTTGAAAACCGTTGACTTCTGCAACGATATTATGCAAATTATGTCCTTGAATCAATGAAAGTCAATTTTCAAATTTTTTTATTTATCGGAAAACATGCACCACTTCTACAAATCGGCATCAGAGTGTGCGATATTCCTATGTACCACAAACCCCGCTCTTGACATCCACAGCTTCCTGATGCGACACGCTAGTGACACCTTCTGGGGTTATTTGGATGGATTTCGTGTACGTCGACAGAAAGATGTCTAAGAAACATTTACGTCTCCGTGGCACAATGGCTTAGTGCCTGGCCTAGCGTTCTTTTGGTCGAGAGGTCGAGCCCCGAAAGTGTCATTGGAAGTCATCAGGAAGGGCATCGGACTAAAAGTGTCAAAAGGCTCCAGCTATGTCATCAAAGTACAGTCTGACTATGTCAACACCGTCCAAGCCCCCAGTTGTGGAGCAGTGACATCAAAGCTTAATTTGTTATGCAACATTATAATTACTATTTAATTATTCTGCTTACACTTGAAAAGAAAAAATCTCTTCAAGTGGATTGCATGTATTTTAGGAAGTTTTCCTGTTTGGTCGATCTGTCATAAAGTACAATTTTCTTTCATCAATGAAGACGATGTGTATATTATTCCCCGATAACAAGATGCGTAGTCGAAACATGCGATGAGATAGCCGAATTCTCATTTGAATGCGATGAAGGAATTTGATTGATAGATATTCGGTGTCGGTTTGATGTGACAAGAAACAAGCATTTGTCTCTTCATTTATCGAACTGAGATTGTCGATTAATCTTTTTTAAGAATACGCAATTCAATACTGTGATGAATGATAAGAATCATAGATATCCCACTTTTCTCTTGAACTGTTTGTTGGTGGCAATTTCAGCTGCTCAGTCATGCGCTGATCTGCATGTATGCTAATGTTGCTAGATATTAAGAAAATTCAAATTACTAATGCCTGTAATAGTTGTATATTCCTGCCGTTAGACGGTGTGTTATAGTAGCCTTCTCTCCATTAGTCGTAATATTTATGATCTCGATAGAGGAACAAACACTAAGTAAGCTAATTAATAAATGCAACTTGCGGTCTAAAATCTATAAACGATATACATGTAGATATACATGAAGATAATATGATTATGAGACCGTCGTCCAAAGATGATAGAATTTCTTCAAATGCATATGTTAGAAGCTCATAATTCAATAAATAAAAATATTCAATTCACTTAAGACTTACCGAAAGATGATTTTTTGAACTTTTTGGACTTAAGCATCAAAATTGCCAATGACCAATAACATTACAAATACAGAACTGATCATAAAAGCGGACTGGTTCTCATCCCTTTCAGTCGTGTCGCACATCTACGAAGCATTGCATTAATTCGAAGCAGTTGGATTCTCAGTTTTTAATATGAGCTCATTGTTCGCAGCTCTGCTATTGTCATTGCATAGCAGTTAATAAAATGTGAAAATCGCCCTATTTTTCATCATTTGAGTTTGAATAAGAAAACCATGTGAAGTCATCCAGCACAAGGCACAATATGGTTGCTGATTTCTCGTTGTGATTTGATATACTGGTCATCAAAATCGGTGAACTAATTCTAATAGGGATATCGTTAAATAATCACAAATTCATTACTCCTTTTGGCTGAAAATATGCGATGTCTCACTCACGTTTTCATCAATTGATGATGTTATGCATGACGATTAAGGAATGCGAATATGCAAGTTTTATTCTTGTAAGTTCATATGTTCTTCAATACAAAAACCTATTTATATTTCTTTCGTGAACAAATAAAAATACACAAACATATAATTGTTGCAACCGTATTCAATTTGGTCGAGAGATTAATTTGAATGCCTTCGCTAACTTGTTCGAACCTCAACGTTTTCGGTGGTGTTTGTTACGAAATGGTAAAAATTGAACAAGAAAAAAGAAAATTGAAAAAGAACTATTTTACTATCGCAATTTGAAGGGGCATTCGCATTGCTATCCTTTGAAGCTGAAGATGCCAAACATCAACATATTTTGTCATCTAAGTAAGAATAATTTTTCATCATTCAATGAGTTTGATATAGATGTGAGATTTTTGAGCGAGCGATGTCGCGCGAAATTCACTGATTACTTGTCATGCTCACATGTTTTCTTATTGAAATATTGCGCGATTTTCACATTTTGAGAACTGCTCAGTTAATTCAAAAGCGGATGCAAGTCTAACCTGGCTCATTTTAAAGCTGAGAATGCAAGCTCTCGAATGATGTATGACACGTTGCTGTGCGGCACGCTTAGAAAGCATGAAACCATCGAACCTAACACTTTCAAATTCAAAGAGCGTAGAAGATTTAAGGCAAACCCGGAAATGTCAATTTACTTTTTGATCTTATTAACGAAAGCTTCACTCGCGAAAGATAAAATTATAACTAAGTACAACATCCCCGCTAGAATTACCTGTAGTGTACTATAAATTACTAGAATTTCCGACGATCTGGAATGATCATTACCACTGCAACAAAAAATGAAATAGAGAATAATGATAAATGTTCCTGTGAGATATGCAAACTTATCGGCCCTCAATAGTGTGGCAATGACAATTACATAGTTTATGAATTTAGTTGTAACTTCTATCACATGAAGCACCTCGGTGAAAGTTGTCGCCCTTTAAGTCTTAGAAAGCGCGAACCTATAATAGTTATAAAAACAAGAACAGTGCAAGTGAACTTAAAGCAACATGCCGATAAAGTAATGAAAATTAACGAACTTTAGTTGCAAAATCCTGTCTAAACATACATCAGTGATATCTACTACTGAGAATGGTTGGATCACAGTGTGTCACCAAGAACAAGCCGTAACTCTTGAATAGACGTCATGAACTGATGTGAGGAGATGCCCACTCGACCTCAGTCATAAAAACGTAGGACCTGACTTGTGCCTTTCTCCCTTGAGACTGTCATAGGAGACGAAACGCGTCGGGTAACTCTGTAAAATTATATTGAACAAAGAGTCGTTAGTGCGTACTCTAGCTTTTCCTTGGATTCGAGTGGGTACCTACATGTATATTACTTCGTCAAAATGATTTCACATTTAGAGAGAAAAGAGCGCAACCGTGAATCTTTGCAAAATACACTGATTGTCATGTCATCTCAGGTGACGTAATATTGCTTTCTATCTCCCTATAATATTTTGCGTAGAATGTCGGATTTCTTTTATCAGAACCGACGGTATCGATCGATATCCGTCACTTTAGCACACACTGTGAGTGCTATTAGACAGTGTAGGCTTCAGCTCTTAATTCGAAATCATAGAAAATAATTGTTTATCTGAGTATTTATCTTATTTACTAGAATGGAAATTGACAAAATGTCGCGTCACATCCGGGGGAACAAAGTTGGGTCATGAACCACCAATGAAGAGCTTAGAATTGTACATAAGACCAGGGTGAACAGGGGTGAACCAGGGGTCTTTTTAGACAGAAAAGTCTTTTTTTGGTCTCTTTTTAGAACAAATCTGTTTTTATTCATTTTTTGTAGGAGTCTAGTTTTATCTGTAAGTGAGTGAAAATGTGTCAATAAGATCGGTAGTCAGGCTGTCTAGTGCATCATTTTTTCTGAAATATCATTCCCAGGATGGAGTCCTATCGATTGCAGATTGTGGGTTAGTAATTATTAATTGCATATGGTTTTATAGATCACGTACCTTTTAGATATTGTCGGAGCTTAATATATTTTGTGATCATCTAGGCTTTTTAATTCAAGCCATTATCATGTAACTTCTAGTTGTTACATGATACCTTACACTTCCTTAGGTCTAAAGGATGAGCATGTCATTTGGAGGAGTAGCTATTTTATATACGTACGCATATGTGCTGGTCATTCAGGAGCTCTCAGTTTGAATATGAAGAAAATTGAACTTCGTGTGATTTCCTTCACAGCAAAATTGGTGTCATAATTTCCAATTTAAGGTGCATGAATTAGTTAATCTACAATGAAATATCAAAAATGTGGACTGACAATGCTCACTATACTACTTATATGCCAGGGTTTTATTTTTTGAGAGTGGTCACCCTGCATAAGACTGATTCTAACCCAATAATTCAGTCGTTGACAAGTGTATCGAAGTGAAATGTGTGGATTATTTGTGCCACTATTGTGTATTGCAGGAAGCTCTACTGCCATTCTAAAGAAATGGACAGCCACCCCCATAAATTTACTTACTGCTTGGATCATAGAAATCCAGCCATTCGCTTTTGACAACGACAGGGTTATAAACTGCTATGATTTTGGTAGGCAAACGATCGAAGTTAAATTATTGAGCTTCCGTGGCAATGCGCCGGAGGCATGCACGACAAGCCACAAGCCATGAGCCATTGTTATCAAGTCGCATCACGATCCTTCATAAGCCATATAAACCATGAGTCATTAGCCGCAAGATATAGTGTCATTATACACTCATGACAGGTAGTACAAGCAGGTAGAAGGTTTTATCTTTCCCTCATCTATTCCAGTAAAATATCACTGCAGGATCCAGCGGTCGTCAGCGGGGCTCATCGTGCTCGTTACAAGAAATGCTTATGAATGACACGACACGCCACCAAATCACGATTTTATGCTGTGTGTATTATCTGTCTGCATGGAACTTGATTGCTATGAAACAAAACACGAAAATGTCAACATTGATGACATCATCAGCAAAGGATTTCCACAAAGATTGTAACCTGTGGTCTATGACTTTTGACTTATGACTTGTGGTTCATGGCTTTGGCTTAGGGCTCATGGCTTTTGGCTTAAGACTTATGGCTTTTAGCTTTTGGTTTTAAGAGTCTCATTTACGATACATCTGCTTGTGTATTCATAGCATTGCTGCCTAGTCCACTTCAATTACGCACAATATTATCAACATAGATTTTATCGTGCAACAAAGTAGGGCATTTTCAGGCGCTTAGGCGCCCTCAAATGTCCTATATCGTTGCCATCAAAAATCCATGTTAATGTTATATTGCACACATTCATTGAAATATATCAGCACATAGAAAAGTTTTCATCCTCTAAAACCATAGAAGTAGATAATAGTACACTAGAATGGAAGTTTGATATCTTGATTATGTACAATGATGGCACATGGAAAAATCTATGGTTTGCAGATCAGCTTCGATCTAATACATTGTATCATAGTCAAACTATTTTCAAGTTAGTTGTGAAAGTGGTGACAGCAAATTACAGGATTTTCTTGAAGAGAATTTTAAGTGAGATGGTAGAATTGTTTCATAGTGAAAAAAGCCCACTATTCTAATGGTTAATATGCTGTAACTATACGTAGCAGTTATTGACAACCATTATCCATTTTTAATTCCATTAGCAACACGTAATTCGGTTTTGAAAAGAAAATGTGAAAAACAAGTTCAGGATAGCAGTTTAACAATAAAGGTCATCGAAAAACTGGAACAACGCTTAAATCAAAATTACAAAAATCCCATCCTTTTCAGAAAGCTAAATGTAAAAATGAATGTCTAGTATGTAAGTCAAACGGCAAAGTAAATTGTGAGACATCAAGAGTGACGTATGAAATAGAATGTGACAATTGTAAAGCAATATATGTGGGTGAGACGTCAAGAAATACAAAAAAGAGGGGAAATGAACATTTCAAACAATCGAATGAAAAACAAAAAGCATCTGTATTATGGAGACACTGATGTGAAACCCAGCATGAAGGACTAAAACAAAATTTTAACATGAACTTAAGCGGGGTGTACCATAACAACGCAATGAAAAGACAGATCGCCGAAGCTGTAGCAATCAGAAACAAAAATCAACAACAAATGACACTCATAAATAACAAAACTGAATGGAATCCATCGAAATTGCCTACATTGACATTACAGCATTAAGAGACTATGGTACATGCTATGGCAGATGTGATGAAAAGGTAGCACATAAAAAGTGCTATGTGCTCAAGAACGTTTAACTTCTCTGTCTTTGACTTATCTTTAACTTTACCAATGATATTTTGACATTCTTCTTGTTACATGTTACTGAATTTGATTTCAAATCATACTGTGCAATACTGTAAAATTGATTGACAAGGGCGGTCCGTCAAAGTATATTTCGTAATAAGAAAAAGATCGTGCGTCGAAAGATTAATTATTTAATAATATCATTTACAAGATGGCTATGCGATTCTCTGGGATATGGAGAGGGAAATTATTTAATGAATCCTGAGAGCTATAGCCCGAGGGATATATTAAATAATTTCACGATCCATGTCACAGAATCGTATAGCTATCCTCTATCCGTTATAAAGTATGCCAGATTATTAGGACCATAGATATCTGCGATAGAATCCCTCTCTACCAAAATGTTCCTTGGGGCCAAATTTTATCAGATATAGAAGGGATTCTGAAGTACGATTCTACAACTATATAATAATCTGGTATACTTTACAGGCAAAATAAAGTGACAGGATATCTACATTATGCTCCCGGAGACAAATAAAGTTACTTATGCAACTCGTGCGTAGACATGTTGATCTTGAAAAATGCAATAAAGATGGATACTGTGCACTTGTTGCGTAAATAACTATTCTCTGCAATGTAAATTTGTTCAAACCTTCCATAATAACAACCGAAATTAATAACCAAGTGAGATAATCTTGGAACCTTTCAATCTTAACTCCAAAATATGAAATTAATCCAATGTTATGTAACTGTCGCGACAGAGACAATTCTTTGATTGAAAAGGGTGTCAATAAAGGGCAAGCAGTGTTGAAACACAGGCATGTAGTTCACGTCATTTAGTTTTTGCAACCCCTCCTGCATGTACAGTAAATCTTGTTCTCTATAAGCAAGTGCGCGTGTCCTTTCAACCAAGAAGTTAAATGTTTTCAATTAAGTTGACAAATGATAAATGAACGTGGGAAGAATATGATCTTCACATTGTCTGTTACGTAACCTCACAAAGATACATCCATTTCCACAGTGGAAGATCAGCAGCGAACTCGCTTCATCTCTGAGGTCTCTCCATGGGTGGGAAAACTCGAAGGTGGTAATGTTAATTGCGACTGTTTGTATCGATGTAGGTTATATTTATGATGATGCGAGCTAATTCAATTTTCCTGTTCTAAACATATTTATGTGCGTACATTTACTATTACCACGTTTTACGATTGCAATCAAACTAAAGCTTTCTGTGATAATTTATTTCACCAGATAAAAGGTTCGAAAGTTGCAGGCGCCTGAGAAAATTGTAATCCATCAAAATAATTGAATTAGACGAGTGACATAGCTTGCAATAAATATTTCTGTACATCTTGATTTGAACCGGAGGTATCAATTATGTGAAAATCATCAGCGAGGAAAGATGGATTTAGACACCACCAGTCTTGTTGTGCATGAGTGACTGTAGAAGGATTATGACAGTCTTTGAGTAGTCACTGTAACTGTGCACTTTAAGATATCCTATATTCAAACGTCATCTGTCATGTACATGTATGTCCACAGCTGAAGTACATTTACCGAGATTTAATTTAACAATAGAATGAAATCAAGTAAACGATAAACCAAATTGTCATGCAAAAGATGTGCGGCTGGCAGGATTCGAGCTCACGACCCAGGTTAACTAGATTTCTGCTCTACCAACTGAGCTACCGTCGCTTACATGCGATTATAACAGTTGTGATCAATGAATAGATATCCCGTCACAATTGTGACCGCCATTGATATGCGAAGAGATCAATTCAAGTGCACGACTCATAGCCCCACGATCATTTCATCGGAACTCACTTGCCTATGTGCACGTCGAAAAGCTAAGCTGCACTTTGATGAAACAGGAAATATATAGGGCCTACCGGTGATAATAGATGTGCGATTGAGGACATTTATTCAACATTCTATGATAAGTGCATGTGCGAGTACCGTATTTCTTTGAATAAGAGACGCGTCTCTTATTTTGTTCAGATCCCTGATTGATGCGTCTCTTATTCAAGGGCGTCTCTTATTTATCAAATGTTCAAGTTTTCATTCTTTCATTAGAAAAAGATGTCTTAGTTTTTTGTTACTATTCTCTTAGGTAACCTTTGCATTCCTCACTTAGGCCTATGTCATGGGCAAATTTCGCCAGTAATTTTTCTTACATATATACGCTTTATCATAATTCAGATATTTTGGAAATGAAAGAAGTTTTATGGTTTGTAGTAGCATATCTTGTAGACTCATCTAATACATTCATATACCAGTACATGTTGGCCACTATACATGTAGACTAGATCTGAATTTACCGAAACGAAAATACCGATAATCAAGTATTTACAGCAAAAGTTACCGACCGGTACATGACTACAAATGCAAAGGAAGCTACCGTATAATGCCTCCTTAAATGGCAGATGAAGTAACCTTAAGTAGGCCTGCATGTACGTATGTACAACATGCATGTACTGCATGTACAACAACAAGAAGCCTTATATATTATACAATATTGGTCATGATACCCAGTATTTACTAGTAGACTGACTTATTTTACTAAGATAAGTTAAAATAGAATTTTACTTAAGATAAGTAGGCCTAATAATCGCTCAGGCGGATGTAGCTACCACATTACAATAGCCTGCATGTAATAAATATGTCTATAGCAGTCTATTTTTTGTACATGCGTCTCTTATTCAAGGGCGTCTCTTATTAAATTTTTTCCTCTCACGGATGCGTCTCTTATTCGAGGGCGTCCCTTATTCAAGGGCGTCTCATATTCAAAGAGATACGGTATGCATGCATAACATTTGTACACATATACACTTTTATACACAGGAGAAGTCAACAAAACATAAACACATTCATAAATTTCTATGTATCATATAATTAACGGCGTCATCATATAATTAACCCAACGTTCAATGGGCAACTATGTATCATAAACTCGCAACCCGGAAAAAATCCGAATATTTTACAATCAACCCGAAATAAATTCGGGAACCCGACCCGAACCCGAATTCGGGCTGGGGCAGGGTTCGCACACTTCTTGTGTCCAGCAGAAGGTCACTGACTGATAGGGGGCAACTGTTTAATAGAGGCCCATTTCGAAATAGATGTCTTCTCTCGGAGAGGTCCACTGTCTAATAAAATACAACTGTGAAATATAGACACACTGTCTAGCAGAAGCCCACTCATCAATATAGTCCTTTTCTCTAATAGAAACCTATTATCTGATAGCAGGGGGTCACTGTCTAGCAGGAGCCCAATCTCTAATAGTTCTAATAGCGAGACGCGTTGATATTGTGATCAATTGACACTGCGGCAGTCTTGAGTCCATGTGTGACTTCACAGCTGTGATTGGGAGAAGTCCTCTTTAATGAATTCTATAAAAATAATGGTATTTTCTTAACTTCATATACTACTTTTCAATAGCAATGTCATCTAATGAGTAGTAGGTGTGACTAATATTGAACAAAATCGCAGTTACACCTCCGTCTGGAATCTAGTGAATTTAATGAACAAAGCAAGATCTTTAGTATATAAATCTCCCGCGAAGCATTTAGAATTCATCCTCAATTCCGCGGTTACCGCGCATGTAATGAGACTGCGATTGGTATCAGCCGAGAGAAGAAAATTCTCTGCTGTCGTCAAGGTAGCTGCTATTGCGCATGCAGTCCATTCAAAGTGATGCGAACTTCAAACACTGCCGCTATGAATTCGGATGCCGGCACCGACCGCTCGTCTCATCATTTCCCTTTTCTCTCTTGCAGTGATTCAGGGCATCATCTGTTACGAATGCATCTCCACTATGAGATCCGAATGCGGTGAAATCTTCAACTCTCTACTCATCCCTAAACTCTATTGTCCCAAAGGCCACAAGTGCACCAAACAACTACAATTAGCGACTGTTAGTAAGTTATGACTTCTCTCTTGTGAGTTCAATAATGATCGATAATTTTCTTTAAGCAGCATATTTTGCTGTTGCGATTATCTATAAAATGCAAGACAAGCTGCTAAAATGTGAATGTTGTTTGAATTTTCGCTGTAGAACTGCCTTCCCTGATACAATAGGTGACGAAAAGGATCAACTGTACATGCAAGTGAAATAGCTTTGAGGAATTTAAAGTTCAGGACATCAGTGAGAGCTAGTCATTACATTCATATTTGGCATCTACTCAAAGATGCAGCAAACATGAGTCCATATGCGGTAATTGTACAATGTTGAGACTAAACGGAAATTTGTCTAACAATAGTGAGCCTTTCGTATCAGCTGAATTTAAGGGTAAGCTCCACTCACTTCTACATTGTTGGAACTAAAAGGACATTTTGTTTAACTAAGGTTAAGTTTGAGGTGACTTTTAATATAATTTCCATTTACATACCATAACCTATTCAGTATTCTGTCAGTCAATACTTGGGGGACCCGCTGGTCTGGGTTTGAGTGTTCATGTTATGGTTCGAAATATGACCTACTGATGTCTGCTGATGACTTACTCCTCAGTATTGTTTTACACCGTTTGGCACTGCACTCCATAGAGTATTTGTGCAGATTATGCATTTGTGAGACATTTTTTGAGTCTAACGAAATTAGTTAAGTAAGTAAGTAAGTAAGCGTTTATTGACAAAAAAATACATCTACCTCCGAATGGGAATCGTGGAGGCATTTTCTAATCACTGACATAAATCCGTGAGTGCTAGACGTTACACTATATCATTGTACATTGCTGAGCAAGAAAACACAAAACTGTTCACTCTACGAGTAGTTCTAGCAGCAGGCAAGATTAACCGGTTACTACGCACAGATGTTGAGGGTAACAGATTGTGGAGAACATGGCAATCATCAGTCTTGATGGCGTTGAAAAGTCGCATAGCGTTAATCTTCCGTCTTTCAAAAATGTCCGTTATGTCACAAAATTTACAGTGTCGCACATTTCTTCCGTGTATGATGTAAAAAGCACGTTTGCAAAATCTTAAAAGTCGCAGGTCTAAACCTTTACCAGGATGCAGAAAAAATGGAGATGCATATTCTAAAACTGATCGAATAATTGCATTGAAAACATCAACCAATTCGTCATGAGATAACAATGGCTTTAAAACTCGTAGAGCGTACAAGCGACTGGACAACTTCGAAATAATGAAATCAAAATGATTCGTCCAAGTTAGTGTTTCATTAAAAATTAAACCCAAAATCTTCAGGGCCTTTACATTATTCAGAGAAGGTATGAGTGGAAGAGGGTTGCGGACAGTGTTAATATTCAAAACATTTGTCTTACGTTGATTGATTGACATTTGGTTCAGACTACACCAATTTTGAAAATGATAAATTTCATTGTTTACAATACTCAAATCATCAAATGAATCTTTAAAGACAGGGATAACAATTGTAACATCATCAGCATACTTAAAAACAGATGATCTAGAGTCGAACGTGGAATAACTTGACATGAAAACAGCAAAAAGGTGCGGGCCGATGACTGATCCCTGAGGAACACCGCTGGATACATTTATGACAGCGCTCAATCTATCTCCAATTCTAACACGTTGTTTTCTATTAAACAGGTAATTCTGGACCCAATTTGAAAATTCTCGACAAGTTAGGGTGCATTACCACTTGCAACTTTATTAATGACTTTTTTTTATTCATGATGCGTCAGAGAACAATGGACAAGCAATAGAAGAAAAGGCATGCCTTCTATGTATAGTTGCAGATCTCTCTATGACAGTGTTGCTTCGACTGTACAGCACATATTGTGCGTGAAGATTGACATTCATCGTCCAACTATAAATAGCAATTTCAAATTTGATCATCTTGTTTTCAATATTTTGAACATCTTGAAATGAATTTTGGCTATGAATGCATTTAATCATGATGGTTAAAAGCAATGAGAAGTTGTTTTTCAATACAGAAAGAAATTGAATACAACTCAATAATGTGGAAATGTGGAAGATTTTCTTACAAAGGTGACCTTCAAATGAGATCATCAAGACCAACATTTTAACTTGCAGTATTTAATATTTGAATTTCATGATAGGCAATCATGAGCTGATACATAGACTAAAATAACTTGCGTATGATAAAGTACTCATAGAAGTGCTCTTAATAATGGATTAGTTTGACTTTCCTTTGGGCCAACGCAGCTATTTTTGGTGAAAAGTGTAGAAATATGCCGAAACTAAAAAAAGTCACAATAACGACTTCTTTAAAAATGCGACTGGGGTCAACATCAGAAGTAATCTTGATACACGGCAAATGGCATTGAAATCTGAAGCAAGGCTCGCTGACAGTGTCATCATAATTGTCGGAGACTGCGGCAACAGTGATTTCAGATCTGTAACAGTCAATTAACTCATGACTGATAAATAAGGAGTGAAATAGGAGTTGTTCCTCATTAAATGAACTTGTCTCACTTAGTTCCACTATAAATAGAAGTTGAAGATGCATGCGGCGTAGAGTAAAGTGTGTGCCTCATACATGCTTCCATCAGAGTAAATAAAACTCAGTCATTGATAGAGGTGTTGCATGCAGTTTGTCACGAAGAAGAACAAGATGTTAGAAAATGTCTTCGTCTTACGCGTTCGCGATAGTCAAGTGTGAACGTTAGATTGTTGCAAGGAGATAACGATTATCTTGCTCTAATTATCTTTGAAGTCAAGTTTAACTCTCTCTTTCTCTCTCCTTCCATCTCTATCCCATGCATACTCTCATGAATATAAAATACAATAGAAGACAGAATAGAGCATTACAATTGCTCGATTGAAATAACTTTCTTGTGTTTACTTACTTGCATTGTGATGAATATACATGTCCATTCACGAATCCATTCACATGTCCATTCACGAACTGACTGTCGGTTTACCATCAAGTAAAGAACAGATTCTGATGACTATAGTGATGAACGGCTGATCATCAAGTGATGAACGGCTGATTATCAGGAGGGGAACAGCTGATCATCAAGTGATGAACGGCTGATTATCAGGAGGGGAACAGCTGATCATCAGGTAATGGACAGCTGATTATCAAGTGATGGGCGGCTTATTATCAGGAGGGGAACAGCTGATCATCAGGTAATGGACAGCTGATTATCAAATGATCAACAGCTGATTGTGAAATGATCAACAGCTTATTATCACGTAATGAACGTCCGATTATCACGCAATGACCGGCTGATTATCAAATGATGAACGGCTGATTATGAAATGATGAGCTTTTGATTATCACGCAATGAACGACTGTTTATCAAATGATGAACAGCTGATTATTACGCAATGAACGGTTGATTATCAAATGATGAACGACTGATTATCAAATGATGAACAGCTGATTATTACGCAATGAACGGTTGATTATCACGCAATGAACGACTGATTATCATGCAATGAACGACTGTTTATTAAATGATGAGCTTTTGATTATCACCCAATGAACGGCTGATTATCAAATGACGAGCGACTGATTATCACGCAATGAACAGCTGATTATCACCCAATGAACAGCTGATTATCAGGCAATGAACGGCTGATTATCACGTAATGAACGACTGATTATCAAATGATGAACGACTGATTATCACGCAATGAACGACTGATTACCACGCAATGAACGACTGATTATTACGCAATGAATGGTTGATTATCAGGAGGAGATACGGCTGATTATCACGCAATGAACGACTGATTATCACGCAATGAACAGCTGATTATCACGCAATGAACGGCAGATTATCACGCAATGAACGACTGATTATCACGCAATGAACGACTGACTATCAAGTGATGAACGGTTGATTATCACGCATTGAACAGCTGATTATCACGCAATGAACGACTGATTATCAAATGATGAGCGACTGATTATCACGCAATGAACAGCTGATTATCACTCAATGAACAGCTGATTATCACGTAATGAACGACTGATTATCAAATGATGAACGACTGATTATCACGCAATAAACAACTGATTACCACGCAATGAACGACTGATTATTACTCAATGGACGGTTGATTATCACGCAATGAACGACTGATTATCACGCAATGAACAGCTGATTATCACACAATGAACGACTGATTATCAAATGATGAGCGACTGATTATCACGCAATGAACGGCTGATTATCAGGCAATGAACGGCTGATTATCAAATGATGAGCTTTTGATTATCACGCAATGAACGACTGATTATCAAATGATGAGCGACTGATTATCACCCAATGAACGGCTGATTATCAAATGATGAACGGTTGATTATCACGCAATGAACAGCTGATTATCAAATGATGAACAGCTGATTATCAGGCAATGACCGGCTGATTATCACGTTATGAACGACTGATTATCAAATGATGAACAGTTGATTATCACGCAATGAACAGCTGATTATCACGTAATGAACCACTGATTATCAAATGATGAACGACTGATTATCACGCAATGAGCGACTGATTACCACGCAATGAACGACTGATTATTACTCAATGGACGGTTGATTATCACGCAATGAACGACTGATTATCAAATGATGAACGGTTGATTATCACGCAATGAACAGCTGATTAGCACGCAATGAACAGCTGATTATCACGCAATGAACGGCTGATTATCACGCAATGAGCGACTGATTATCACGCAATGAACAGCTGATTATCACGCAATGAACAGCTGATTATCACGCAATGAACGGCTGATTATCACGTAATGAACGGCTGATTATCACGTTATGAACGACTGATTATCAAATGATGAACGGTTGATTATCACGCAATGAACAGGTGATTATTACGCAATGAACGGTTGATTATCAGGAGGAGATACGGCTGATTATCACGTAATGAACGTCCGATTATCACGCAATGAGCTTTTGATTATCACGCAATGACCGGCTGATTATCAAATGATGAACGGCTTATTATGAAATGATGAGCTTTTGATTATCACGCAATGAACGACTGATTATCAAATGATGAACATCTGATTATCACGCAATGAACGGCTGATTATCAAATGATGAGATTTTTATTATCACGCAATGAGCAGCTGATTACCACGCAATGAACAGTTGATTATCACGCAATGAACGGCTGATTATGAAATGATGAGCTTTTGATTATCACCTAATGAACGGCTGATTATCAAATGATGAGCGACTGATTATCACGCAATGAACAGCTGATTATCAAATGATGAACGGCTGATTATCACGTAATGAACGGCTGATTATCACGTTATGAACGACTGATTATCAAATGATGAACGGTTGATTATCACGCAATGAACAGGTGATTATTACGCAATGAACGGTTGATTATCAGGAGGAGATACGGCTGATTATCACGTAATGAACGTCCGATTATCACGCAATGAGCTTTTGATTATCACGCAATGACCGGCTGATTATCAAATGATGAACGGCTTATTATGAAATGATGAGCTTTTGATTATCACGCAATGAACGACTGATTATCAAATGATGAACATCTGATTATCACGCAATGAACGGCTGATTATCAAATGATGAGATTTTTATTATCACGCAATGAGCAGCTGATTACCACGCAGTGAACAGTTGATTATCACGCAATGAACGGCTGATTATGAAATGATGAGCTTTTGATTATCACCTAATGAACGGCTGATTATCAAATGATGAGCGACTGATTATCACGCAATGAACAGCTGATTATCAAATGATGAACGGCTGATTATCACGTAATGAACGGCTGATTATCACGTTATGAACGACTGATTATCAAATGATGAACGGTTGATTATCACGCAATGAACAGGTGATTATTACGCAATGAACGGCTGATTATCAGGAGGAGATACGGCTGATTATCACGTAATGAACGTCCGATTATCACGCAATGAGCTTTTGATTATCACGCAATGACCGGCTGATTATCAAATGATGAACGGCTTATTATGAAATGATGAGCTTTTGATTATCACGCAATGAACGACTGATTATCAAATGATGAACATCTGATTATCACGCAATGAACGGCTGATTATCAAATGATGAGATTTTTATTATCACGCAATGAGCAGCTGATTACCACGCAATGAACAGTTGATTATCACGCAATGAACGGCTGATTATGAAATGATGAGCTTTTGATTATCACCTAATGAACGGCTGATTATCAAATGATGAGCGACTGATTATCACGCAATGAACAGCTGATTATCAAATGATGAACGGTTGTTTATGACGTAATGAACAGCTGATTATCACGCAATGAACAGCTGATTATCAAATGATGAACAGGTGATGATCAAATGATGAGCGACTGATTATCACCCAATGAACGGCTGATTATCAAATGATGAGCGACTGATTATCACGCAATGAACGACTGATTATCAAATGATGAACGATTGTTTATCACGTAATGAACGGCTGATTATCACGTAATGAACGGCTGATTATCAAATGATGAACAGCTGATGATCAAATGATGAGCGACTGATTATCACCCAATGAACGGCTGATTATCAAATGATGAGCGACTGATTATCACGCAATGAACAGCTGATTATCAAATGATGAACGGCTGATTATCACGTAATGAACGGCTGATTATCACGTTATGAACGACTGATTATCAAATGATGAACGGTTGATTATCACGCAATGAACAGGTGATTATTACGCAATGAACGGCTGATTATCAGGAGGAGATACGGCTGATTATCACGTAATGAACGTCCGATTATCACGCAATGAGCTTTTGATTATCACGCAATGACCGGCTGATTATCAAATGATGAACGGCTTATTATGAAATGATGAGCTTTTGATTATCACGCAATGAACGACTGATTATCAAATGATGAACATCTGATTATCACGCAATGAACGGCTGATTATCAAATGATGAGATTTTTATTATCACGCAATGAGCAGCTGATTACCACGCAATGAACAGTTGATTATCACGCAATGAACGGCTGATTATGAAATGATGAGCTTTTGATTATCACCTAATGAACGGCTGATTATCAAATGATGAGCGACTGATTATCACGCAATGAACAGCTGATTATCACGCAATGAACGGCTGATTATCACGTAATGAACGGCTGATTATCACGTTATGAACGACTGATTATCAAATGATGAACGGTTGATTATCACGCAATGAACAGGTGATTATTACGCAATGAACGGTTGATTATCAGGAGGAGATACGGCTGATTATCACGTAATGAACGTCCGATTATCACGCAATGAGCTTTTGATTATCACGCAATGACCGGCTGATTATCAAATGATGAACGGCTTATTATGAAATGATGAGCTTTTGATTATCACGCAATGAACGACTGATTATCAAATGATGAACATCTGATTATCACGCAATGAACGGCTGATTATCAAATGATGAGATTTTTATTATCACGCAATGAGCAGCTGATTACCACGCAATGAACAGTTGATTATCACGCAATGAACGGCTGATTATGAAATGATGAGCTTTTGATTATCACCTAATGAACGGCTGATTATCAAATGATGAGCGACTGATTATCACGCAATGAACAGCTGATTATCAAATGATGAACGGTTGTTTATGACGTAATGAACAGCTGATTATCACGCAATGAACAGCTGATTATCAAATGATGAACAGCTGATGATCAAATGATGAGCGACTGATTATCACCCAATGAACGGCTGATTATCAAATGATGAGCGACTGATTATCACGCAATGAACGACTGATTATCAAATGATGAACGATTGTTTATCACGTAATGAACGGCTGATTATCACGTAATGAACGGCTGATTATCACGTAATGAACGGCTGATTATCAAATGATGAACAGCTGATGATCAAATGATGAGCGACTGATTATCACCCAATGAACGGCTGATTATCAAATGATGAGCGACTGATTATCACGCAATGAACAGCTGAGTATCAAATTATGAACAGCTGATGATCAAATGATGAACGACTGATTATCACCCAATGAACGACTGATTATCGAATGATGAGCTTTTGATTATCACCCAATGAACGGCTAATTATCAATTGATGAGCGACTGATTATCACGCAATGAACAGCTGATTATCACGCAATGAACAGCTGATTATCAGGCAATGAACGGCTGATTATCACCCAATGAACGGCTGATTATCAAATGATGAACGACTGATTATCAAATGATGAGCGACTGATTATCACGCAATGAACAGCTGATTATCACGCAATGAACGGTTGATTATCACGCAATGAACGGCTGATTATCACGCAATGAACAGCTGATTATCACGCAATGAACGACTGATTATCAAGCAACGAACGACTGATTATCACGCAATGAACAGCTGATTATCACACAATGAACGACTGATTATCAAATGATGAGCGACTGATTATCACGCAATGAACGGCTGATTATCAGGCAATGAACGGCTGATTATCAAATGATGAGCTTTTGATTATCACGCAATGAACGACTGATTATCAAATGATGAACAGCTGATGATCAAATGATGAGCGACTGATTATCACCCAATGAACGGCTGATTATCAAATGATGAACAGCTGATTATCACGCAATGAACAGCTGATTATCACGCAATGAACGGCTGATTATCAGGCAATGAACGGCTGATTATCACGTAATGAACGACTGATTATCAAATGATGAACAGTTGATTATCACGCAATGAACAGCTGATTATCACGTAATGAACGACTGATTATCAAATGATGAACGACTGATTATCACGCAATGAACGACTGATTACCACGCAATGAACGACTGATTATTACTCAATGGACGGTTGATTATCACGCAATGAACGACTGATTATCAAATGATGAACGGTTGATTATCACGCAATGAACAGCTGATTATCACGCAATGAACAGCTGATTATCAGGCAATGAACGGCTGATTATCACGCAATGAACGACTGATTATCAAATGATGAACGACTGATTATCACGCAATGAACGACTGATTACCACGCAATGAACAGCTGATTATTACGCAATGAACGGTTGATTATCGCGCAATGAACAGCTGATTATCAGGCAATGAACGGCTGATTATCACGTAATGAACGACTGATTATCAAATGATGAGCGGCTGATTATCACGCAATGAACGGCAGATCATCACGCAATGAGCGACTGATTATCACGCAATGAACAGCTGATTATCACGCAATGAACAGCTGATTATCACGCAATGAACGGCTGATTATCACGTAATGAACGACTGATTATCTCGCAATGAACAGCTGATTATCAAATGATGAACGGTTGATTATCACGCAATGAACAGGTGATTATTACGCAATGAACGGTTGATTATCAGGAAGAGATACGGCTGATTATCACCCAATGAACGGCTGATTATCAAATGATGAGCGACTGATTATCACGCAATGAACGGCTGATTATCAAATGATGAACGGCTTATTATGAAATGATGAGCTTTTGATTATCACGCAATGAACGACTGATTATCAAATGATGAGCAGCTGATGATCAAATGATGAGCGACTGATTATCACCCAATGAACGGCTGATTACCAATTGATGAGCGACTGATTATCACGCAATGAACAGCTGATTATCACGCAATGAACAGCTGATTATCAGGCAATGAACGGCTGATTATCACCCAATGAACGGCTGATTATCAAATGATGAACGACTGATTATCAAATGATGAGCGACTGATTATCACGCAATGATTAGCTGATTATCACGCAATGAACGGTTGATTATCACGCAATGAACGGCTGATTATCACGCGATGAACAGCTGATTATCACGCAATGAACGACTGATTATCACGCAATGAACGACTGATTATCACGCAATGAACAGCTGATTATCACACAATGAACGACTGATTATCAAATGATGAGCGACTGATTATCACGCAATGAACGGCTGATTATCACGCAATGAACGGCTGATTATCAAATGATGAGCTTTTGATTATCACGCAATGAACGACTGATTATCAAATGATGAACAGCTGATGATCAAATGATGAGCGACTGATTATCACCCAATGAACGGCTGATTATCAAATGATGAACGGTTGATTATCGCGCAATGAACAGCTGATTATCACGCAATGAACAGCTGATTATCACACAATGAACGACTGATTATCAAATGATGAGCGACTGATTATCACGCAATGAACGGCTGATTATCACGCAATGAACGGCTGATTATCAGGCAATGAACGGCTGATTATCAAATGATGAGCTTTTGATTATCACGCAATGAACGACTGATTATCAAATGATGAACAGCTGATGATCAAATGATGAGCGACTGATTATCACCCAATGAACGGCTGATTATCAAATGATGAACGGTTGATTATCACGCAATGAACAGCTGATTATCACGCAATGAACGGCTGATTATCAGGCAATGAACGGCTGATTATCACGTAATGAACGACTGATTATCAAATGATGAACAGTTGATTATCACGCAATGAACAGCTGATTATCACGTAATGAACGACTGATTATCAAATGATGAACGACTGATTATCACGCAATGAACGACTGATTACCACGCAATGAACGACTGATTATTACTCAATGGACGGTTGATTATCACGCAATGAACGACTGATTATCAAATGATGAACGGTTGATTATCACGCAATGAACAGCTGATTATCACGCAATGAACAGCTGATTATCAGGCAATGAACGTCTGATTATCACGTAATGAACGACTGATTATCAAATGATGAACGACTGATTATCACGCAATTAACGACTGATTACCACGCAATGAACAGCTGATTATTACGCAATGAACGGTTGATTATCGCGCAATGAACAGCTGATTATCAGGCAATGAACGGCTGATTATCACGTAATGAACGACTGATTATCAAATGATGAGCGGCTGATTATCACGCAATGAACGGCAGATCATCACGCAATGAGCGACTGATTATCACGCAATGAACAGCTGATTATCACGCAATGAACAGCTGATTATCACGCAATGAACGGCTGATTATCACGTAATGAACGACTGATTATCTCGCAATGAACAGCTGATTATCAAATGATGAACGGTTGATTATCACGCAATGAACAGGTGATTATTACGCAATGAACGGTTGATTATCAGGAAGAGATACGGCTGATTACCACCCAATGAACGGCTGATTATCAAATGATGAGCGACTGATTATCACGCAATGAACGGCTGATTATCAAATGATGAACGGCTTATTATGAAATGATGAGCTTTTGATTATCACGCAATGAACGACTGATTATCAAATGATGAGCAGCTGATGATCAAATGATGAGCGACTGATTATCACCCAATGAACGGCTGATTATCAAATGATGAACGGTTGATTATCACGCAATGAACAGCTGATTATCACGCAATGAACAGCTGATTATCAGTCAATGAACGGCTGATTATCACGTAATGAACGACTGATTATCAAATGATGAACAGCTGATTATTACGCAAGAACAGTTGATTATCACGTAATGAACGACTGATTATCAAATGATGAACCACTGATTATCACGCAATGAACGACTGATTACCACGCAATGAACGACTGATTATTACTCAATGGACGGTTGATTATCACGCAATGAACGACTGATTATCAAATGATGAACGGTTGATTATCACGCAATGAACAGCTGATTATCACCTAATGAACAGCTGATTATCAGGCAATGAACGGCTGATTATCACGCAATGAACGACTGATTACCATGCAATGAACAGCTGATTATTACGCAATGAACGGTTGATTATCGCGCAATGAACAGCTGATTATCAGGCAATGAACGGCTGATTATCACGTAATGAACGACTGATTATCAAATGATGAGCGGCTGATTATCACGCAATGAACGGCAGATCATCACGCAATGAGCGACTGATTATCACGCAATGAACAGCTGATTATCACGCAATGAACAGCTGATTATCACGCAATGAACGGCTGATTATCACGTAATGAACGACTGATTATCTCGCAATGAACAGCTGATTATCAAATGATGAACGGTTGATTATCACGCAATGAACAGGTGATTATTACGCAATGAACGGTTGATTATCAGGAAGAGATACGGCTGATTATCACCCAATGAACGGCTGATTATCAAATGATGAGCGACTGATTATCACGCAATGAACGGCTGATTATCAAATGATGAACGGCTTATTATGAAATGATGAGCTTTTGATTATCACGCAATGAACGACTGATTATCAAATGATGAGCAGCTGATGATCAAATGATGAGCGACTGATTATCACCCAATGAACGGCTGATTATCAAATGATGAACGGTTGATTATCACGCAATGAACAGCTGATTATCACGCAATGAACAGCTGATTATCAGTCAATGAACGGCTGATTATTACGCAATGAACGACTGATTATCAAATGATGAACAGCTGATTATTACGCAAGAACAGTTGATGATCACGTAATGAACGACTGATTATCAAATGATGAACCACTGATTATCACGCAATGAACGACTGATTACCACGCAATGAACGACTGATTATTACTCAATGGACGGTTGATTATCACGCAATGAACGACTGATTATCAAATGATGAACGGTTGATTATCACGCAATGAACAGCTGATTATCACCTAATGAACAGCTGATTATCAGGCAATGAACGGCTGATTATCACGCAATGAACGACTGATTACCATGCAATGAACAGCTGATTATTACGCAATGAACGGCTGATTATCAAATGATGAACAGCTGATTATCAAATGATGAGCGACTGATTATCACGCAATGAACGGCTGATTATCAAATGATGAACGGCTTATTATGAAATGATGAGCTTTTGATTATCACGCAATGAACGACTGATTATCAAATGATGAACAGCTGATGATCAAATGATGAGCGACTGATTATCACCCAATGAACGGCTGATTATCAAATGATGAACGGCTTATTATCACGCAATGAACGACTGATTATCAAATGATGAACGATTGTTTATCACGTAATGAACGGCTGATTATCACGCAATGAACGGCTGATTATCAAATGATGAACAGCTGATGATCAAATGATGAGCGACTGATTATCACCCAATGAACGGCTGATTATCAAATGATGAGCGACTGATTATCACGCAATGAACAGCTGATTATCAAATGATGAACAGCTGATGATCAAATGATGAGCGACTGATTATCACCCAATGAACGGCTGATTATCAAATGATGAGCGACTGATTATCACGCAATGAACAGCTGATTATCAAATGATGAACAGCTGATGATCAAATGATGAGCGACTGATTATCACCCAATGAACGGCTGATTATCAAATGATGAGCGACTGATTATCACGCAATTAACAGCTGATTATCACGCAATGAACAGCTGATTATCACGCAATGAACAGCTGATTATCACGTAATGAACGGCTGATGATCTAGTGATTAGCGGATAACACACATATTAGCGGACACATCAGTGTTCAGCATTGTGTAATTTCCATTTTATAAATAAATGTAAAAAGTCATAATAAAATTGAATCCACGAAACGTCTCCCAACTAGACTCCTCAGCTCTCTGCAAAATTGTTTTTCTAATAATGAGATTTGCCTCTTTTATTTGTGATTTGACATATTGCCAGTTGTATTTGTAGAGAGAATGACAGTAGTGGAGTCACATGCAGTCCTAAGAAATCGCATATCTAAGTTTAGTGAGGACGGACGGGTCCTGGACAAAGAAGGAAGAGGAAGGGAGACAATGTAAGACATGCTAGTGATATTAAATTGTAATGCTTTTGAGAAAGTTCACATGACAAATGAGTAAAGGAAAAAGTTGTCTAGTCTAAGATGTCATTTAAGTGCACATTCAAACCATTGAATTGAGGAAAGGAGGAGAAAGATGGATGGAATTTCACTCCACCCTCTAACCGAAGCTGTTTTTTGATAAACTTCTTGTAAAATATAACATTTCGAAAACATTTCAGTAAGTCATCACACACTGACGAGCAGACTGTCTGATACCGTGGAAATCATCAAACAGGAAATCATACCGAGGAAATCATCATTGTCCATCATTAGAATTGTCCACACATGCAGTTCAGGGTCAAGCTGTCGGCATTGTCCGTACATGTTGTTCAGGGTATAATTGCCAGCATTGCTTGCAGTGTTGATCAAGAACTCTTTAAGGGCATACGTACACTTGCTCTGATACATCTAGGGCACATCTATCTTGACCAAACAGAGATAGGCATGATTAACTCAATCCCTCCAACTATAAGAACACTAACCTCAGCTATAAGAGACCTGCTTATCATCACCAGTGAAGAGTAGAAGTAAACTCAGAAAGGTATTTATGATCTAGACTTAATTGAAGGATTATGGGTTTTATACGCATGGTTTGATCACTTCTTTGATAACTGCTGTCTCTTAACCCTGTCCACAATTTGTCTCATTTCTGCTGTCGTCCTTGAAAACCCAAACTGCCAGACCTGCGCTTTTATAAACCTCAAGTTTCAGCGTAGGTCAATCGTTGAATTTGCACCTCTGGAAGGTCAAATGTATTACCTAATTTGAAAACAACTTGTTCTCGAAGGTCTGAACTTTGTCGATTGTTGCAAACATTTTTTTTGTGATGACAAAGCGCACCGCTTTCCAAAATGATTACTCCATTTTATTAATGTGAGTCAATGAATCACATCATGATCATCTATTATATTTTTATCACAGACATCGAATATAGTATTGAAAATGCAAATGTCGTGTAAATACTACTAATGAAATATTTTGTAAGTAGCCATTTTTGTGTAACTTCCTTATCATTTGAATTATTGGGAATCACATTTGAAGTTGCTTAGGTCTATTGAATACCCTTTCACAGAAACATAAGAACGGCCACTGAGGATTTTTTCAGACTTCATGCACTTTTTCTCTGCTAAATTCCACACTCAAAATTCATCTGTTCATGCATTTATAAGTATCGTCTCAGTACGTGAATATCACAGATTTAGAGAGGAACAGATGAACTGCTTTCCGCAATTCACGCTGACGGCGTTGAAGCCCGCCGATCGGTGTTTACTTTGATGACAATTTGCGATAGACAGGCAAGAAATGTGTTGACCAGATGGAATGGAATGGTTATCGCGTTGAGGCGATAACATCTCACGTTTTTGACAATTTGATGATTATGCTCATGTGTATGACATATATGTGTGCTAAGTCCATTTTGAGATAAATTGATGTCGACATCATTCAACAGAAATTCTGTAGGGCTGCTTAACAAGAATTTTGATTTAATTAGATGATAAGTCGTCACAGGTGTTTACTTCATATCGTAATAAGTGGGCTGTTCTTAAACTCACCTGTTACTTTTTCATGATAATTCCGGAGCAATGGTGAAAAAAGACGCTGTACCCACAGTTTTTAAAGGCTACCCATCTTACCTGAACACTCCCGCAAAGCTACGTCGCCGATCACCTTTGGATCGATCATTGTGCTGTGTATGTCGAGCGGCTTTATTTTCCGATTCAGTACATTTCCCATACGCAAAGTTTTTTGTAGGAAGCAGTGAGGTGGTCTGATGTCACCTAGTTTTGGTGTATTTACTATAATTAAAGTGGCTGAAGTTGCTTTTAGATCATTGTTTCCTGGAGTATGGAATACCTCCACTCTCCCTACAGGATGCAATTTGGACATTAAAGTGGAGCATTTTGTCCTGAACAAGATCAACGTTGATACTGTATTCCCAGAGCTGACAGACCATTATTTTGATAATGATGCCTTAAGAAACAGTCACCTAACAACCCTGGTAAGAATAATTCCTTTCCGATTCATTCGACTTCGATTGTTAAAGTATGGAAAAATATATTTTGAAAGAAACATATTTTCAACGGATGTCCAGTCGAGGCAGCAGGCTACCAAGTTGATGCTCTTCAGGGGTAAATACAACATAGAAATGTAAGTCCCCTATTGTTTTTGCTGCACATCATCATGTACATTATCACAGGAAAACGTTGGTAAGTTTGAATTGTCTATATCTCATAAATGCACTATGGAAAGACGTTTTGCTTGATACAGAATTCACTTTAATAGCGATTAATTATGATAATAGCAATTTATTATTGATCACTGATTTACGTATTCTCATTTTAAAAATTTTCATTCTGCGATGAATGGGAATGAAACTTGAATCTGAATGACTTAATCTAAAAGAGCCTCAATATCTTGGGTACTTTATTTACTAATTAATAGGTGTGACTCAATTCATTGAGCTTGCTTATTTTGTTGATAAATAAATCATTTGACAACATGACAATGAAAGCTATTCAAGTATGTTTATCCTGCAGCAGTCATCATATCGCGACTTGTTTCTTGCCCGTCTATCGCAAACCAGTGTCTCTCTCGTCCTGTGTTTACCGGCTTCAAGCAGTTGTGAAAATAGTTCATCTGTTCCTCTCTAAATCTGTGGTGAATATGATGGCCGCAAACCTAAGACTTCTCATTGCATCACCTAAAGTAAGGCGAGTTCTTTAAGAGCTAATTGTCTAAGAAAATTGAATTAAAAATTATGCACACGCCGGCGTTTCTCAGTGCATTAATCAACTTTGACATCACAATTAGGTAGGAGATTGATTGCTAGAATTGGCTAAATGAATTACTTTAAAAATGTTGACAAATTGGGATTTAGAGCATTGAATTACCGTTTAAATCATTAATATGAGCGATTTGTGTCAAGTGAATACAGCCATTAGGAACTTCTCACGTCAAACATGCTGCATTGTGTCGTCAATGTAATTCTAATCCATATTCAAAAAATGAAAGTTGGGGCGACTACTCCGAGGACCTCGATGGGCTTCACAGCAGAGTATGGTATAGACAGAGTGAGAACCTTGAAAGTGAATTATTCAGCTCTAGTTTGATTCCATCTGTGTTGAACTCCAGAACGCACCGAAGTCTTAAGGGATCGTGTTGAACCCGTTGCTTCATTACAATGTAATTATTTCATTTTTGAAAGCCAAAATCTCTGAAAGCGACAGTGACACCTGTAAGCCAAAGTACATCCATAGAATGACTTAGTTGTCTCTAACGCAACGATTAGGTAATAATTTATCATCAATAAGTTTTTCCTTTCACAGGCTATTCACAGGATATTGGCGTTAGAAAAGAAGCATCTCATAATTACAGTTATAATGATAAATGCGAGGCATTAGAATGAATTTGACATTTATGTGAGTACTATGATATTTATCCTTCAACAGACGCAAAACGTATTTGAGAGAAAGTACACATGTTGAAAGGTTGCTTCAATGATGTTTGTTGCAATCGGAGTATCATTGTTTATTGTATATTAAGTGTTATGTAGCAGTTGGCCGAACTTATAAGTTATAACAGCTAGCTGCTTGAATTAAGGACTAATGAAGTGAATTGTGCTCTCATTCAATTGAAGTGAATGGATATCATATCATGCAGACAAAGTCTTCATCCAACCGATTGTGAGAGATGACTGGTTGGAATCTACGAGTCATTCAAAGCCCACATCTTCTTTGAACTGACGTGATGAAAATATGTACCATTTCATTCAACATTTATTCAACATTATGCATAGACCGCAGAGGTCAGATTGTTAGCTTGATAACGGCTGTAAGCCATAGAAATTGACAATACCATTGAAAATATCTGCTGTTATCTACTTCTATGCTGTAAGTTGATTTCAAATCACAGTCATCCGTGAATAGTCGCAGTAAACTACGATGAAGATATATTACCTTTCAAATAACTGCCGAAATCGTCTGCACGTAGCGCCAGACGGCTGATCATTTGAAAGGTTATAATGCATTGTTACTGAACCTAAAATCTATGACATCAAAAATCCAAGATTTTGATCTGTCAAAGATTCAAATGAATGATAATTTTCTACATAGGTCATGCAGCTCAGAACATTAAAGTATATAAAGCCTGAGATATTTACGAGTCTAAATTATGAACCATGGGAATCATCTCAATGCCACCTTAATGACGTCCTTAATTCTGCAATTGATGCGGTCTAATTTGGAATTGGAGATAGATAAACGACTTTCATAGAAAAATGACACGTGAAGTATCGGCTGACAAACCTACTTACACAGTAACAATATAGGAATTATAGCTATCTGTCGAGGGCACAAATTGTAAGATATCCGAGGGCGCGCAGTGCACGAGGATTTCTTTCAATTTATGCCCGACGACCATAGAAATTAATAATGCCATAGAAAGTGCACTGTTATCCACTTCTATGCCGACGACAGATAGATATAATTACTATTCATGTCTGAACTATCATGGATTAAAGAAAGCACTTTGTGTCGTGGTCCATAGATGTCGAATGATCATGTTTAAGATAGATATAGGAAAACGGAAGGCAAAAATGGAAAGTTGTGGCTCCATTGAAAGTACATTGAAATTGGCGGGCATAAATTAGAAATTTCCGAGTTTTGCCCGCCAACTTTGATAGAATGCTGTGATGTAAGGGCATGAATGTTTATTGATTACTCGTTACAAAAATCGTTATTGCTGATATGACAAAAAGAAGAAGAAATGTGACAGAATTGGTGAAAGTTTTTGCATATCTGTTAAAGGACTCATTAGAGAAGGAAAAATTTGCAATATTTTGATAAAAGCTTTAAATGGACACGTGCACTAGTCTGGCCGACCAGACAAATATCTCTCATTTACTATTCCTTATCGTATCTGTGAATTACAACTGAAATGATAACCAGCATTAGCTATTGTGGGCAGCTATTATGTTCAAGAAAGATGTCTGTTATTCAACAGAAATGTCAATTTTTGAAAAGCAACAGCATGAATGGCCATTAAAAATGAAATCTAAAAAATCCCCTGTAGAATCTTCTAGAAACATACTGGAATGTCATGCTGAAGGATCGTTTGCAATGAGCTATCAAGACATCATTGCAAGATTATCAAGATCAAGCAGGCAAAAATCGGTACGAATTTAATACATCTGTGTTCAGAGCATCAACTTTTAGAATTGTCTTTCAAGCGGTCTACGAACTCTTTTTAGCGGTCCCTATTAATCAATATTCAGACAAGTACCATCGCTGAAGTGTATCTTGCTTCGTGTAAAAATTCTTGATTATGCGGCATTTTCGAACGAAGTTATCTCAAACTTATAAAAATACAGAAGTAGTGCAACTAGACCCGCTGTCAGAGTATAGAATGATGCCCTCAGAGTTACCTTATGTCCTCTCTAGGCTTAGATAGCTTCGATATCCGACCTCTATGGTGCAGACCTGCTATGTATTGCCTTACAAATGACACCCACATAAGGCCACTGCCACACAGAATAAGGCGTCTTACATCTTCCATGTCACTCACTTCTTTGCACATTCTTCATAAGGCGTGATAAGACGTTTTTCATCTGCCATCTTCCGCCTTCCATCATCCATCGTCCACCTTCCACCTACCGCAGTCTCACTAGGGAAATCCATTCCCGATACAGTCAGTTTTTCACTATTTACCGTTGCTATGACTACTGTCTTGATCCTCGTCCTCGTTCTACAGTGTGAACAAAGGCTGTTTTCTGATTGCTTCTCTTCGCAAATGACAGTTTCCTAAATCTTCCCTCAGACGTCACCTCACGTTGTTCTATTTTTAGAACAGTCTCGCGGCTGACGCCTGATAGATGATGGAAATGAACTTCATCAGCCGCATAATTTCATGCCATATGTCCGATGGACGACGCCTTATGACTTTTCCTGTGTGACAGACGATGGAAGATTACTGGTGGCAGATGACTTTTTCTGTGTGATGGGTTGTATTCTTTTCTACAAGCAATTAAAGGGAAATCCCAAATGGAAGATGGAAGACGCCTTTTTCTGTGTGACAGCGGCCTAACTTAGACTCCTAGATATCTCAAGCGGAAAAAATACGGCATTTTGGTACACAATACCTTGGTTATCTATGCCCATCGTTTCAGACCGCGTTAGCGGGCCGTGAAACCAATCAAAATAGTTTGACATTGCATTTTCCGGACATATGACGGGATCTTCCACAGTCACCAAATGAATCTCTGGGAAAGAAGGGGATAAATGCTTGCAGGCTATTGTTTGAATATGTCCACATCTAGTCAAACAGCTTTTCATGTAACATTTTCTTAAAAGTATTGATTAACGAATTACACAGAATTTTTTCTCTCTCTATGCTCATTTGCGGTATGCATATTCAACAATAGCTATGTCTTGATAAATTTAGTTGGGAAGCCAAGTGCAGAAGATGGTAATCATTTTATAATTAATCATAAGTCTCAAATATAAAATAAAATACTTACCGTCTTCTGTACTTGGCTTCCCAACTAAATTTATCAAAACAATGCCTCTTCAGTGCAATAGCTATGTCAGTACTCGTCAGAGAAATGTTGAAATGCTAACATATGATTTGGTGTTTCAAAATGCAAAACTAATCACACGCGAAGCATTCGCTCACTCCATGCTGAACGTCCTCTTTACTGATAGCGTGTTAATTACTGAACATGTCTAAAATGCAATGTGCTTCTTGGAGGCACACCAAAACGTTTGCAAAAAAAGAGTGGAGACATTAAATTTTGAGTTTTTTTATTGTTCAAATTGAAGGATCCTTAACTACAGCCTGAGACATTCTGACAGTTTCACGTCCAACAGGGTTACAAAAAATCCGATTTCTGTGCTATTGAAGCAAGCGCTCTATCGTGATCCGACTTTGGTGGAGTGTTGTGTCATCTTCAGACGAATTCAATGAAGTTCTCGGGAGAGTCGACCGCACGACCTTCAGATCGGAGATCCAAACTTTTAGCCGCTACACCAAAGCCATAACATGGCTGATCGAATCTTCCAATGATATCTCACCCAAAACTGCAGAAGCCTGAAAAGTGTCGGAAGCAATGAAATTAGCTTTATTGTCACCTCATTATCAGATAGAAGTAAAGTCTATCCACCGCCTCATGATTGTCAAAGTTTTGAATTATTAATCCTCCACTGAAGTCACGATTGACTGAATTGAAGACATTAAATTGAAAGACACCAATTTCCTGACTGGGAATAGAAAAACAGATTTTTCTGATTTGAGCATCGAAACAGAATGCTTAGATAGAAATTGACTGAGAATGTATTTTCTTTTAGCTTCGCTCAATGTAGAATTTGTTATTTTACAGATTCTCGTTCGAAAAAGTCAATCTGTCATTTCTTGTTAAAATCAACTATCAATTTTCACTGAATTCTGTACAATATAACAATTTATGATTTAAAGTTCAGCTTCACTTCTCAGACATTGATTTTATGCTGTCAAAATTAGTAAATACTATCAGCTTGGAAACGGAAATCCATTTCCTTTATTAATTATGAAGAAAGACTTACACATAATACGGAAATCATTAAAATCAAATCTGCAAAGCTGATAGTCAAATTATCAACATCATAGACCTTGAATTATGTTCAGGGAGAGATAACTAGGTAATGAATCATCATTGGTGCATAGTGGTCTCCGTGTCACAGTGGTTAAGTGCTTGGCCTAGCGACCTTTTGGTCCAGGGGTCGAGCCCCGAAAGTGTCATTGGAAGTCGTCAGGAAGGGCATCCGAACTGACAGTACCACAACGCTCCAGAAAACTCTGACTATGTCATCACCGTCCAAGTCCCCAGAAAGGTGAAGTAGTTACGCTAAAGCTTCATTGACACCGCCTGAGGTTAATGGTTCAAACCATGTGACTTTTCTGGTGGGTGATGAGGGAACTTGCCCAACGAGTTCTTGGCATCAAAGCGTGTGTTTCTTTTTCTTAATTTCCCTCATCTTCGCGGAAACCACAGAGATTAATTGCCTTGTCTGCGCACTTGGATCTAGAGATGACATTAATCAGCGCTGATGCTCACGGCCAGAAGTAATCTCCAGGGCAAGAAGATCAGTTTTCCATTGAACGTAATGCAAATTCAAGCCTGAATTCTGACGAACTAGAACATTCACACCACATTAAACGCATACAGTCAGAAAATTTACATCGTGAGAAGTCGATCGGTGTGAATAACATTTCCATCCGACGAATCTATCTAGGAGAAAAATTGAATCAAAGATACGTACTTTCACTTGACAGGCCTGCCTGCAATCTGATCGTTGAGGGTCGTGGATTCTCTGATACGAGCTGCTTCTGCAATGCGCGCGCTTGGCCAATCACTGAAGTCAAAGAGAGGCGAATATCTATGACAATCTCTATCGTCTGCTGCCATTGCATACAGTGACTGGTACAGGAATATGACCGCTCTAGAACATCTCCTCTCTTACCCATATGTAAATTAGATTAATCTATCTCTATCGGGTGACATAAACGAGTTTGAGGTACACATAAATGATCAGAGCCTCCCATACACAGTTTTTGGTATGAAGGACGGTTATTTTCGATCCGTATTGCTCAATTGACAAAGCAAGCTAAGAACCTCCGAATTCTGACAACCTTTCATCTGATGGATTCCGGAACTTGCTTGCACCATCTTCAAAGCTGTCGGTCGCTTTGCCAATCATTTTGCGGAGCTTTCCGAGCTATCCAGAGTCTCCGCTTGATTCCACTCTTCAGATAAGATGAATAAGAAGACATTGATCCCTTCCTGAGATTTGCGATTAGCAAGTTAGAGAAATTTCAATGGGCATTCATTAATTATCACTTTAAGCACAGTACTGGCAAATCGCCGAAGTTAATTAATTATTGCCGGCGCACTAACTTTGGCGATATGCCAGTAGTATGTTTGAAATGATATTTAGTGAATACCTTTTGAAATTTCTCTAACTTTTTTTAATTTTGTTACCTTGACGCACTTTGCTACGTTGAATTGTTAATTGGAATCTCAAAATTACCCGGCCATGGCTTTAGATAGAGAGTTGTGTCGATGTTGAGAGATGTGAACTATACCTACTATCGATTCCTGATATTGGATGAAATAACAACTATTCAGGTCTGTTTCCATTTTTCAACTGAGGATGCAACTTAATAATTAATTACTCTATTGATATTCCCTTCATCTCCACGCTTTCTTAAGTCGGAGATTCTCTCTGTTTTGATCTCCTGAATCTCACTGTACCTCTCCAAAAGCCTGTGCTCCATCTTTTCTATAGTTTTTGCTTGATCTTTACACACGAAGACCTGTCCTTTCAACTCGGCCAAAGTTTCCCTACACTACTTGTCGAAAAGGCGCCGGCTCCCATTCTGTACAGTGCATTGTTTGCCACATAGGGACATACAAGAGATGTACAAGATACAAGAGGGATATACAAGAGTTAGAGGGAGCCTAGCCTCAGTTGAGTCGTCCTTTGTGTGTAAACCCTGTCAAGGCTTTTCAACCATAAGTGAAGAACAACTCGGTCCAATTTCAGTGACGAGTCACACCTATCAAGCTGTGAGCAGATTTTGCTACCTTGGTGACATGATGGAATCCGGTGGTGTTTCAGGGGCTGCATTATCTGCATGAGTTCAATCTGGTTGGCGAAAGTTTCGAGAGTTATCACCATTTCTAACATCGAGAGCGACTCCGTTATGGATGAAAGGTCAAGTGTATGACGCGTGTGTGAGAAGGTGCATGATATACGGCAGTGAAACATGGCCTGAAAGTCAAAGATCAGCGAAGAATGGTGACAGCAGAGCGCAGAAGGATCCGCTGCATGATGGGCGCATCTTTGAAGGACAGATTCTCTTCTTCCATGCTTCTCCAGCTTCTTGGAATAGAAGACATCAAGGCCGCCTTGAAAAGGAGCCGTCTTAGATGGTTCGGGGATGTTCTCCGGAAAAGGCGTATGGCATGGATCTACCGTGGCCAACACCGAGAGGCCGCCCGAAGAAGACTTGACGCGAAGCGGTTGTTGATTGCAAGGAGCTTGGCCTGAAGGAGAGTGATGCTCCCAAGAAAATCCATTGGGAAAAGCCGTCCTCCCGTACGAAGAATGGATAATAAACGTAGACGAAAAGCTAAAATAAGTAAGTAAGTAAGTACTTCGCGAACACTGAGGTTCGTGGGACCATTGCTTCTTCTTGGTCCACTTCCTTAACCGTTCTACCCGCATCTTTGTCGACTTGATGCCACACTTTGAACCACAATGAGTGGCTACGAACTGCACGTTTATGCTTTTCATCTTCAAAAGCAACTGTTTCACTTTGAACTGGTGTTGTGTGTCTTGCTGTAAAGGCCCTTTCTGAAGTGCTTTAATCATCGATTGTGAGTCGATGTAAATGAGTAATTTACCTTCAAGTTGATAAAGACTCGGGTTTTTAATGGCAGTCAGCCCGTCACTTAGGCCTACCCATTTTTCGGAATACGTTTGGCACTCAATGTAGGCAGTGAGTTACGTCACTGACCCACCCGGTCCTCTAGATCTTTGCAAAACTATCAAAGTGGTTCGGTCATCAGAATAGATGCCTCCACAGTGTTAAGTCCACACGCCATACAACTCACGTCCATGACAGATCCGTCACCTTGTTGGATGGTCTCGTAGATGAATTCTCTACGAAGCATTTCACCTTCGCATCGCCGAACTCGTTTCCTTCCATCCACATGCTTTTGATTCGCCTCCACTGCGTCTCTCCATCCTGACCGCGAGTCATCGCCCATGGCATCCTTACTGACAATGGTGAAGTCAAGAGAGACCACTATAAGACTTGTCGAGAATATTCACCATCACGAAGTAGAAGCCTGCGAACTGTACGAGAGTTCCTCATTTGAACAGCATAGTAGCTGAGTGGAAGGATGAAATGCGTCTCTCCTCATCAGACGAATATCCCGCTGGTTCGATCGAGCTCAAGCTATCGACACTCGGGCCGATCCTGCTGAAGCCGAATCACCTCGTCGGACAGCAGATGGTCGCCCGGAAACCTCTCACCAACGTAATCCTGCCTCCAGTGGCGGATCCAGAGGGGGATGTCAGGATGCACCCCCACTGAATAGTCTAATTGTATTTCAGTTTTCTTCATTCAATTAAACTTGCAATTATGGGATAATCTGAGATTGGGAAACATTGAGATGAGCTTTGAAAATCCTATTACTCAGCATAAAATTCTATAATGCTAAAAATCTAACAATAAGAATGACCTGCAATGAGGAGTTCTTCGGCTGGTCATCCCACGAGAATGATTCTTGAATGTTTTGACAGAATTGAAACCTTCCTTAATTCACACTATTTCTGAAAAGTGAGGACTGAATAGTCCGGGCAATACTAAAAAATAGTCAAGATTTCGTGGATGTGCTCGAAGAGAAAGCTTCCCTAGAAGGAAAAGAGCCAGAAAATACACAGTCATGTTTCATGGCGCACTGTATATTTTACGTCTCACCATACCTTCACTCTGTCCTCAAAATGATTGCCGTCGATTTTTTAAACCAGCAGTCTAGCCTATCAGATAGATGCCTCTTCAATGGCATCATTATCACCAGATTGGTGTGATATTGATTCCATTTGATTTAAACTCCAGAGAACATCGAAGTCTTTGTAGATCTTGTTGAATTCAATGCTTTACATGTATTGTAAAGTAATAAAAAATCAACACGGTTTATTAATTTCTAATTAATTATATATTATATTGTTATATATATTATAATAAAATTTATGATAATAATTAAATAATTATATTTTTGATAACTATAAAGCAACTTTTTCATCAATAAAATCCAGCATCTCTGAATAGTGACTGCGACATCTGTAAGCCAAAGTACGGTGTATTGTTTATTCTGCTTCCGATAGAACTGTCAGCTGTGCGTTGCTTCTGTCTTCAAAATGAAAGCTGTTGATTTGTCAAGAAGACTTTTTAACCAATAAAACTCACACTAAGATATTGACGTCATTATCGACAACGATTCGCCAAAATGGTGTGATGTTCTTTATTAGATGAAGCCTTGCAATGAAAAGGGATTAAAGCAAGTCATATAACGTCAGACGATTATGAAAAATTACATTGCGTGCTATAAATGATGCTTAAGTGCGAATTAACTGTCTCCGAAAATTGTCTGTCTGCTTGTCTGGAATTGAAAACAACACATTTCTCCTTCATTCACTTTAGAATACTTACTTACTCTCTTACTCCTCGTTTATTGTCTCTTCTTCCCCAGGTTTGAGGATTGTTGAGTGCACCAGTCGGATAAAATTGTTCTTTGTCTCGACAATATTCGATTTGATAGCTTCACTTTCCTAAACGTGGTGGTTTTGATCCAAATATTTGGCTTTGGACTATGTTTGATGACAGCTGTGAAGTCTATATAGGACGCAAACTGTTTCGGAGATCAGGACGTTTTTTAAACAACTTGTCCGAAAGTCAAGTTCTTAGATGCTATTGACTTGTTCAATCTCAATCGATATGTCTAGCATGATTTCAGTGTTGATACTCAAGCTTTCAGTTTTAATGCTGATTTCTATTCGTTTTAATTTCGAATAGTAATGACAAAATGCGAGCTGCGATGTCTACGTCCGTCTTTTCCGATCGCACGTCTGTGGCTTGATATCTGGGAACAGGCCTGAATAGCTGCTATTTCATCCAATATCAGGATCATCAGCAGGCCCAGTTCACATCTCTGTGAATTTGAGATGCGCAATTAGCATATTGAGTAAAATACGTGTACTTGGAGATGAATTTCACTTAATATGATAATTGCGCATCTGAAACCTGATGGCTAGTACATTTCCTTGTCTATTAATCAGTAAGTGCTGGTAGTATGTAAAAATAGCTGCTTAAATGATTCTTGAGATGCCAGGGTCGTCTCTGTACAATTGGCTAACTTATTAAGTCAATTAACAACCTCAAAAACTGCCTGCACGTATGTGTAGTCCGGGAGCCAGCGTGAAGTTGTGCAGGGAACGAGGTATTACATAAAACTTTCACATAGCATAGTACACCTCTAACCTACTGCAAAACTTCGCGTCTGCCGGATCAGATCATTTGCTTTTCAGAAATAGAGAGGATAACACAATCCTATGTATTTCCAGTGGTAAAATTGTGACATTTAAGGTGTTGACTCCATTTTTTCGAATTTTTGCTCATAAAAGTTACACAAATTGGTATTTTGTTGAACTGGTTATTATAGAAATCATCTACAGATCATGATCTTTCAAATGAGTTATCATTCAGTGACAGAGGATGAAGCAAAGTGTACAAACAGACACCTTTCGGTGGTGTAACTGCAAATTTTAACATAGAAATTTCAGGAAAATTGTTGATATACTTTAACGAAAAGTGTCTGTTTGTACACTTTGCTTCATCCTCTGTCAATGAATGATAACTCATTTGAAAGATCATGATCTGTAGATGATTTCTATAATAACCAGTTCAACAAAATACCAATTTGTATAACTTTTATGAGCAAAAATTCGAAAAAATGGAGTCAACACCTTAAATGTCACAATTTTACCACTGGAAATACATAGGATTGTGTTATCCTCTCTATTTCTGGAAAGCAAATGATCTGATCCGGCAGACGCGAAGTTTTGCAGTAGTTTAGAGGTGTACTATGCTATGTGAAAGTTTTATGTACTACCTCGTTCCCTGCACAACTTCGCGCTAGCTCCCGGACTAGTGTTCCGTGTCGTGTAAACTGCATTAGCAGCTTAATTTCTTAGATTTATTGTAAGCCTTCGAATCCACATCCAAACTCTCCATAACGGGCTCTGAAACACATTCATGTCTGTGGGGACCGGTTTCCCCTCCTTAACTTATAAAGTACTGCTCAGAATGACATGAAATTCACGGTGCAACATGTTTTCTGTGTGAACATTCTACTGGTGGTATTCATTTGTCACAAGTCACTCATCTTCGATCTTTCAAAACTGCGTGTCATCAATTGTGACAGATTTTTGAAATTTTGCCGAATGCTGGCTATAAATATATTCAATGACTGCTACCTGCGATGTCAAGCTGGTTGAATAGACTGAGAAGTTGCTTATGGGCACTCAAAGAGATTGATTCGAATACAACTCATGCATCTGTTCAAAGGTAACCAAATGTTCCAATTTATCTGTGAAATGGTTTAACAGATAATTGTGATGGGATTTATTAAACTGCACTCATATTGAAAATCGATGTGTTTGTGGAAAGTTATCACACAAAATGTTTGCATATGGCGACAAAATTTAAACCCTCGAAAAAGTACTTTTGAAATCATATAATGCGCTTGATCTTCCAATGAGCCAAATCCATGTAGTGCAGGAGTCGAAGTGTTTAGTATAATTGCTTGTTCTTGTGAATCTTTGCACTATGGTTCATTTCTACATTTGTTAACAGTAGAAAATACTATCAGGTTGATCTTTATTAGATTCTGTTGAGAACATTACATGCGCCTTCAATATTAACTTCTTCAATTCTATGCTTGCAAATATAGAACAAATGCACGAGCTGCAAGTTGATTCTTGCTTTGTAAGAGAAAACTCTCTCATGGTGGTGACAAGTTACCATTCTGACTGGTTCAAAGATCTACCGGTAACACGGCTTCGACTCGTGCTTTACTTTAAAATGTATTGTTTTGTGGAATGACGTTGCCGACTTATCTGTAGAAGAAAAGCAAGGATTTCTGTGTGCTTACTGAGTGCTATAGGGAAATTGGCAATTTAACAGACGGAAAGTAACTGGCCGTCTTGATGAATTTGAACCACCCACATTTTAGTCCAACGCTCTACCAACTGAGCTATCGACGGGCGACAGTGTGACCTAAGTCAAGGTTGGGTCTAATCTTGGGGTACACCCCAAGACCCAAGACCAAGATTGATCTTGGGTATAATCTTGGGTGTCACCCAAGATTTGACCCAAGATTGACCAGATTTCAGTAAAAGATGTACAACTGGCAATTCTTGAAGACATACTTTGAAATTTATTTTGTTGATACGAAGCATACTATTGATTTCTCCACATATCCGGTTGATGGATGTAAAAAGGAAGATCAAACTTCTTCGGATATATTCTCATAATATTGGGTGTCACCCAAGATCTTGGTTCGGCACCCCAAGATTCTTGGGTACCCCCCCCCCAAGATCACCCAAGATCCAACCTTGCCTAAGTCCTGCATTGAAGAATCTGCGTAATTCAATCAGTTGGCTTCATCCACAAAACAACATCGCAGTAACCGTCAAGCCAAACTACTAATATCAAGATATCAGTAATTCAAAGCCAGTATTTGCCTATACTTTGACAACTTAGAAAACATCAACAATTTAATGGTAAAAATTGGTAAAATAATAAAAATGGTCAAATTTGATAAACATGTCAAATTGTGCATATTAAAAATCGATGTATTCACCTATCTAAGTCGCTCTATCACTATCTGTATCCAAAGTGAGAACTGTGTTTATCACTCCATGACTGTTCGAAGGTTCGTGACACTTCACTACAGAAGTTGAGAGCTTTAGTCCAGATTCCTGCAGATAATTCCAAAATAAATGCACTTTCCCGCATATTCAGCCAAGCTGATTTGTATGTGACTGTCATGAGTAGATGAGCAGCAAACAATAGTTACATAGAAATCCGACTTTTCTATTTGTTTAAGTTAGTGAAACTTGAATGGACAGAAGACGTCTGTTGATGGTAATTTCCGCCGGTTGCTAGATCTTCAGAAGCAAAATACTGAAACATTCAGGAGTTGTAATACTTTTATATACAAAGAGAAATGATAGTGACCGTGGCAGTTTACAAAGTACACTAATAAGCTTCCCATTATCAACCACTGGAAGCCGCCATCTTTTAGGTGTCGTTGTCATGAAAAACATGTCCAGACGTTCTATTGTTTTCAATTATTATATTATTATCAATCATTGTTCTCATTTATTATCATATCATGTTGTCCTTTATCATCATAAAGTGTCGAATCTCTATGATTGATTGTAGGCATATGCATCGTGCAAGTGAAAAGTCATAAAAATAGCTGTGTTTAGAAGATGCCTGCATTTGACGGGTTCTTTCACACTTTAAAAGGACACTTGCAGATCGGAGATTTCGGATCATGTCGAATTACGTCTCCACACTGATACAACCATAATGAATATGTTTGTATCCTTTCACACATCTAATGTGTTCCTTGCGTAATGTCATGAAGATGTTGGCCATATGAAGTGCATTCTGATGGAACAAATTAGCGTTTCTATATGATTTGGGATTAATATTCTGATCGTGAGCTTGTCGGACAATTGTCACGCAGTTGGTGTTGTCTATCAAAGTGTGTACAAATGGCTCGCTTGGATTAAAGTAAATGTCATTTTGTCACCCATCAGCTACGTGACGGAGATCAAACCTCCAAAATGTTAACTTGATTATTGTAATTGTTCGCCATGTGAAGAGATGTAATTCACATGTCAAAAGTGTTCAAAGTTGACAGGAACAACATGGAATGACGGTCATCCGTGCTATGAGGCAGGGACTGGAAGATGGGATTATCCAACCTGGACGCAGTGAATGGAGATAAATCCGTTGCGTAATAGATGCCCTGTTCACATCGCCGTATTTTTTCAAGAGTTCGTGGACAATTTGTATTGACGATGTGAACGAAGTGATTTGTACCAACTGCTAGGATAAGATACAAGATCGTGCAAGGGATTTCGGTAATTATAGCTTTCCCATGTTCTTAAAATAATCTGAAAAATGTTCAAATTACGTCTTTGAAGTCTGTCCGGTCATCCAACCTGACCATTTTTGATAAACGTGTGTTACGAAGTTTGGACCTTGGGTTTTGGGTCGACCTTGGTAAATGATACAAAACTTGGGTTTTCTATACGAAACTTGGGTCTTCTATTAATGCTGCATATACATGCGATTATACAAATCAAGTTATAAAAATTAATTTTTTGATTTGACTCTTGGGAGAACTACATGATAAGAGCATGAAGTTCTGATCTTTTATCAAAATTCTACTCAATTCACGGAATATTTAAAAAAAACTATTTGTGCTTATTAGCTGTTTCTCTTTGGGCTTGACGAAACCGCACATTGAAAGTTCGTGCTTATTGTATTTGCTGTAAGCTTACATGTATTTTGTTGCATTTGTGGATATTGATTTTTTAGATATTTCATGCACGTGTGTATTTTGTATCTTCGCAGTTATCTTCGCACCCCTAAACTGTCAGCGACAGCCGACATTTATCCAAAAATGAATTTATTCCAATTTCGTATTCTAAATATACTCAACCATGCACTCATCACGCAGCCACAATATCTATTAAGTCTGTTTATATTTCTGAATGATAAAATGAAAACATTTGCTTTGGCATGAGCAATGTGTAATTCAATCATGATTAAATCAGAGATCTTCAATTAGTCAGTATATCAGTGCAAGTTTAATTAAAGGAAAGCCTTATAACGTAATACGTGTTCCTAGGATACTAATTGCAGCTATTGCAATAAAAAATCGTTTCCCACTAATGCCACACTTCTCATGGGTCCAATAGAAATTTTGGCCTATGGAAGAATCTTCATGTCAGCACAAAATACGAAGAACACACTTCGTTTACTTGATTCTACTCATTTATTAAAACTTGGGTTTTGGGTTTTCGCCCAAGTTTTGGCTCAACCTTGGTCCTGCAACTGAAAAGCAGTTTCTCCTGTATTTTCAGGTGTGTCAGCATGTGTGCACCCCTCAATTTTCTGAAAGGTATCTTTTTTCTCTGAGAAAAGTGTGGTTTCAAGGTATAAATGTCCGGGATAACTTTACGGTCGGCCTTTGAACCAGGTTGTCATCTATCACCGTTCAGCATTTTAATACTCTTGGCTCTTTCCAACGTCAAACCTAAAAATGACTAGTCAGGGATTCTTCCATACAGAAGTATTGTCTTTGCAGCGAGTTAAACGAATTAGTCCGACCTCCAGCACCAGTTTCTGCAGGGAATGAAGCTGAAGATGAGACTTTACAGATTGATGCACACCCTGAGATTCCGCGCGTCTGTGGAGCACTACCCGGTTCCCATTCTTGTCAGAGAAAACACATGAAAAACTCATTTCCGGCCTCCTTCCCTGCAGAAACTCGCTCTGGCTGCCGGGCTGAATGTGCATGCATACATTTCTTGTCAGTCATTTCATCAGGCGTGAAATGATCCCACGCTGTCAATTCCATCGCCAAGAACACCGTTGTTAAGATGCTCCAAATCATTGTCATTTATGGTGTCTTTGAGAAGTGAGTATCATGTTGGAAAGATTAGTCGTGCACATCATATTTCGTCAATCGCTTGCACTTCACATCAATGTCTGTAATTCTGACAGAACTTTTTCAAAATACAATAAATTTCGAAATTCAAGTACATGGAGGATGTCTTGTAAGAACAGGGATTTCAACAGACTTTACTTGCCGTTAATTTTTGGAAAATGTGGTGATTTATCAGTATTTCTCGTTCACATGCATCAATTTGTCACTGCTAAGCGACATATATCAACATATATCAACATTTCTCATTAATTAATAGCAGCTGTCATTTATAGAGTAGATTTATCATTCTTTAGACATCGATTGACGGCACATGACTTCAAAGTGAGTCACATTGGTCAATAACTCATTTTAGTGGTTGTTTCATTGACCAGCAACGGCCTATTGCAGACAGAGGTGCGGCGATTTCTATTCTTGCTAAAGGTTGTCAAATAAATTGAAGAATTGAGCCACAGAATTGGATACTACATATAATAGAATCTTCTCATCTTGTGATGCTGAAGGCAAAATGTCAACCTGGGGTCGCAGGTTCATACCAATCAGCCGCGCATCTTTTGCAGGGTAATTTGATTGTCATTTATCTTATTTCATGCATTGTTAATGGAATAACACACTTTGCTGAAAATATCGAGCAAGCATAGAGCTGTCCTTCTCTTGACACGTTCCATCATAGAAATCAACAGTACCTTAGACCATAGAAATAGATTGTTTATCTGAAGTTGACTAGAATGGAAATTGGCTGAAGGTCACGGCACATCCGGGGGAACTAAGTTGGGGCATGAAGAACCAATGAAAAACTTAGAATTGCACATGTGACTGATTCTAGCCCAATGATTCAGCCGTTGACAAGTGCATCTAAGTGATAATGCGTGCGATTTTTGTGCCGTTATTGTGTATTGCATGAAGCTTTCCTTCCATTCTAGCGGTTTTATTATTATCAATTTCTATGCCTTAGACAGAGCTGTCCATGGATATCTCTATAGTAAAGGGAGACACTCTTTTCTGCATTATACCAACTTGGTGTTATGTGCGAATAGCTCGAACACTAATTGAATGCAGAATGATGTAGTGATTTGTCATTTTTGTTCATTTACTTCGCTACCATTCGTCGTTATATCGGAAAAGCAGTTCCGATTTAAGCTCGATCAGTTTGATCAAGAATAGAAATAAAGATATGCATGCATATAACAACTATGAGCGATTGAAGTATTTTTCTTAATAATGTGATTAAATTGATAAATGATTTTAGGAAATTTATCACTCCTAAAGTATAATCCGTAGCTGTTATAGCTTCACACCAATGACGTTTGATTGAGCGGGAGGACCGATCCCTGACCATAAAGAGATTCGTGATGACATCGATTCACAGGCAACTGATGAGAAAAACACACAAAGGATATTCTGACAACAATAACAATCTGAGCATTTGAATAATCTTTGGATGATAAGAAAGATGACAATACAAGGATTCCGAACAGGCCGTAGAAGAAGATGTACTCGTAAATGAGCAACAAATCAATGTGCACATTCAAACGCTGATTTTGTGATTCGTGGGAGCTATAGCTATGACTGAAAATTTCGTCATTAATACGAAGCAGTTGCCTTCTATACGATAAATTGTTGTTTTCTTCAAAGTAAAATTAATTTGGCTTGTTGCCGTTCAACATATTAACTGTAATAATGTCGTTGCTACATTGCATAAAGTTCTTTGATTCAGATAGCAACAAGTTGTTATAGAGCTAAATCGAATTTGAATGGAGGGTCTCATCCCCTTACTGTATAGATATCCATGAGTTGTGCTTCTCTTGACACCTTCCACCATTAAAATCAACCAGGGGTGGCGGAACCGGGGGGGTCACCGGGGGCACGTGCCCCCATATTTTGGGAGGGCAAAAAATTTAATCGATAATTTTAAGCTTTTCATTCAAATTGTTATAGCAATTGTTATCATAAAAGACAAGCTATACTTGTTTTACATGTATTCATGCAAATACATGTGTAATTTTTGGATTGGGATTTAATCATATTACATTTATTGTTTAAACCGTTCTATACATTCATCAAATATGTAGAACGACTCGTCATCTTGTGATTGCAATAATCCCTCAAACAGGCATACATGTGCAACAGTCAGAATTCCCAAATATGACAAAAAACGTTTTTGCAAGCTTCAACAATTACTTCGATGCAAAGGAAGTTAGAACAAATTAAGTTGCAACTAGAACTACACACTCAAATTAGTGAATGAAAGACTTACAACTACCTAATACTGAAGTATGCTTGAATCTATATTAAACAATCGGCCTTCATCACAATTTGTTTAATCTTAATTAGGCCTAAGTAAAATTTCTATCAGAAGTCCAGGACTGATAATTTCTTTGAGTGGACCAACATTATACTTTAGTTTGTGGTAGCCTTTTATTCAATTTAAATAACAACTGATAGGCCCACGCCACGGGTTTTGTCAACATTCCGTTGGGTTGGTATCGAACTGGTATCAGATCGGTGCCCCCCACATCTAATATCGCTCCGCCGCCTCTGAAATCAACAATACCTTAGATAGAGTTGTACTTCTCTTGACACCTTCAATCATAGAAATCGACAATACCTTAGATCGAGCTGTCCTTCTCTTGACACGTTCCATCATAGAAATCAGTAATACCTTAGACCATAGAAATAAACTGTTTATCTGAAGTTGACTAGAATGGAAATTGACTCAAGGTCACGGAAGATCCGGGGGAACTAAGTTGGGGCATGAACCACCAATTAAAAGCTTCGATTTACACATGTGACTGATTCTAACCCAATGATGCAGACGTTGGCAGGTGCATCTAAGTGAAAATGCGTGCGATTTATGTGCCGTTATTGTGCATTGCATGAAGCTTTCCTTCCATTCTAGAGGTTTTATTGTTGTCAATTTCTATGCCTTAGACAGAGCTGTCATATTCGACATGAATATCTTCATTTTCAGTCAATATTCTTTTCATGAGAAAGAAGAGAAAAGCCAGAGATTTTAGTGTTTTTACTCGAAAGCATTCTGTTACATAAGAATAAGAAAATGTCATGTGTGATTAACTCAGTCGGTATTTTCAGCGAGGAAATATTCATGTGTGTGGAGGATTAGGAAGGAGGTAATAGCCGGGAGGGGGCTCAGGATATCGAATGAGACTACCATGAGTTGCTCCCATCGGATGATGGCGAGATTCTACATCTCCAGTTTCAAAGATGCGCCACGCAGTGTCCCTCAGTGTTGGGATAACGGATAAAGTCGGATCGATGGGAGAGGGAAACATGGAACATTGACAAGTTGGCGAGTTCTCCGCCCAATCCGCTACGTCATCCGAAGAACAACAATGATTATTCATGGTCCAATAGTTTCAACGGCTACTTGTCAAAGTGCTCCCCAGAATGATCCGACATCAAAGGATAGTCACAAACTAATCGCCATTGATTGCTGCAATATCGAATAATTGCAATTAATTGATTGCTCCTGTCATCTAATAATTGCAATTAATTGATTGCTGTCATCTGATAATTGCAATTAATTGATTGCTCCTGTCATCTAATAATTGCAATTGATTGATTGCTGTCATCTGATAATTACAATTAATTGATTGCTCCTGTCATCTAATAATTGCAATTAATTGATTGCTGCTGTCGAATAATTGCAATTGATTTTTGTCATTGAATAATTGCTATCAATTGATTGGTGTCCTATCAACGCCATCCCATCTCACGACACATGGGAATCCGACTGACCCGTTCTCTTTTATCAACATCTCACTTATTAGGTATATTATACAATATTGTTCATATCCCAAGTTAAAATTCGTAACTGTAACTATAATTGTAACTGCAACTCCTACAAAAGCGCATGGCGATATAGATATCGAGGAACACACTGATCCAATCATGCTTCATCATACTCTGAATAAAGTATGTTTTTATTATTGCTAAGATATTCGCCATTAAATACCAGAGTCTATCTAGGAACCACTTCACTTAAATGATCACCACAAAACTTTAGTCACAGGTAGATGAGGATATCTGAGTATTACTGGTAGATGCCCGTCAACAGTGGACGTTTGCGTGGGCTTTCCCTTTGTATTTCCAAGTCACTTGTTTTTCCCGACAAAATGGATGTGTACGCATGGCAGCATTTATGCCATCGCCTCGATTACGCAAACCAGCTCTATTGAAAATCGAAAATTTTAAGACATTAAACATAATTTTAGTGAAAATTGAATTAAAATCTTGAAATTTCAGCCAAGAAGCACAGTAAGATCTCAATTTTCCCATGAAGACTTCATGAAATTTTCTTGATAATCAGTTTAATTTCCTTTTTAATTAAGATGATCATTCCTTTTGATATCTTATAAGTTTCATGCTACTTATACAGTGGTTTCGCGTCGCTAGTATAAACACATGAATAGTGTACAGGGTGTCCGCACTCCCTGGAAAACCTGAAAAACACCTGGAAAATGAAATTTTACCCTGGAAATTTTGAAACTAACTCAAACACTAATTGCAAGTTGTTGAAGTCATACTTACTCTATGGTTGAAGTGTTTTCTAATTTTCCAGATTTTACTTTTCATATCTCTACTTATTTGTTGCAAACATAGCCTTCATTCTCATACAATCTTTTTATTTTTAGAATATTTCAGTGACTGGAATATCCTACCATAACGCATACAACATGAAACCGAATGGTTAACTATGAACTGTTGTCGAACTCCTAATCGTTGTACAGTATGGTGAATTAGTAGCTGTGAATTCCCTCATAAACGCTGCGCGGTATGGTGAACTAGAAGTTGTAGATTCCCTCATTAACGTCGTGTGGTATGGGGAACTAGGAGCCGTAATCTAGGATTAATTCTATTGCACACTTGATTGCCGTGTGGCAGAATCTACTGACGCAAAATGGTGCTGAACCTACAAACTTCATTTAGGCACCAAGCTTGTTCCGAATGAAACCGAGGATAAATATCGAATATTTTCAAACACATTTTGTGATTACTCTCATGCATATGCAGCACATCAACCATTATGTTCCTCTTTCTGGCTCCTGGTCTTCCACCTTCAACGGATTCACGCAGCAATGCTTCAGTTCAAATGATCTTATCTGAATGACAACTCTCTGACGTTCACTTTGTTGCATTTTATCATACAGTGGACTTTACAGATATTCCGTTAATTGCTATATTTCATTGTTAAGTCTTATATTTCGTTATTGTTGCTATACTCTTTCTCTGTTTAGTTCTCCTCAATCCGCAAGTTTTAAATTTGTTACGATCGATTGTATTTTCATACTTTTATAAATATAATGTAGCCGTCTGATGCATACATTGGTATTTCTTTATTTTGAATCAACTGCGCCTTAAAAATTCAACCAATTTCACGCCACTTTCCAAATTTTTTTCGTCAATAATATTCATTTGTAAGCTCCCTAGCCACAGAACTTTTGGTAGATTTTTCCCGGAATTTTTCTTTCAAATTTGACGCGTGCATTTGAGTAAAATTTCCTTGCAGAAAGTCTCGAAATTTCCGTTCAAATTTGACCCCTGATTTTTGGTAAATTTCTCAGGAAAACCTGAAAAATTATTTTTATCCTGGAAATCCTGGAAGACACCTGGAAATTTTCACTCAAATTTGCGCGGACACCCTGAATGTATAAAAATTTAGCATATTAAAAAGTGATCAAATATTTTTTTGGCCACAGGAACGTAATCGCCGCAAAAAACTGAATCTTGGAGCAACAAACAAACTGCTTCTGTTTACCTTAGGTGTCAGCCACAGTGCGAGCTTTTCCAAGTGTTTCGGTTGCAGAAAATATAAAGTCATCATTGCCGACATAGCGTTTGCTCGGAACTCTCGTGTTTTACTTTGTTTTGCTTTCAGTGTGGCTGAGGCCTTAGAGGGGCATTTTTGTATCAAATAATGCTAATGTAATTGTTCACTCTGCTCACACAATGACATAGCTATCGAACAAGAAGCAGCCAGTTCAAAGATAGACGTGCAATGTGTGCAAGTATCAGTGACAGTGGTGCCATAGACGCACATGTTCTGTCATGTTCTCTGACAGAGATAAATTGCCTTGTGTGCGTGTTTATGTGTAGAGATGACTTTCCTCAATGCTGATGGTCACGGCCTGAACTAGTCTCGAAGGGCAAGAAGATCAATTTTACATTGAGCGTAATGCAAATTCAAGTCTGAATTCTGACAAACAAGAACATTGACACCACATTAACTGACACAGTCACTAAATTTGCATCGTGAAGAGTAGGACAGTGTGAATAATGTTTCCATTTGAAGAATTTATCATCGAGTAGATTAAGCTAAAAATGCGTACTTTTCACTTGACAGGCCTTCTTGCAATCTGACCGTTGAGGGTCGTGTGTCGTCTGATAAGAGCTCCATCTGCAATGCGCGCGCTTAGCAAATCACACCAGCCACAGAGAGACATCTACCATTGCATACAATGACTGGCATAGGATTGTGCCCACCACAGAATTAGATTGTTTAATCGCATCACTTTGCTAGAAGTGCAAACTGATTCAAACAGATAGCACATGCAGGAACTTAATAAATGGCCAAAAAGAAACTTTTAATACCTTGCAGAGATAGGAAAAATAGTCGTGCGTCGCTTGCGGATTGCAGTGAATTCCTTCAAAATGCTCCGATCGCCACGACTCCTTCAGATTCCAAGAATTCAGATCATTTCGCAAAAGTTTTCTCGATAATGTTGGGCCCTCCAAATATTTTTAAAAAAGTTAGCAGGCGCACGAAAAACGTTCACAAACTTCTCTGTAGAACTTGACATCGTCTGTGTCTTTTTGCTGTGTGATCCAGTTGATAACAGTCACTGAAACTTTGCACAATTTGGCGTGTTCAATGTTGAACTGGCTGCTCATTGTTCGATTGCTATGGTATTATGTCAGGAGATTGTGCCATTTCATTTACGTTACATGTTCCAATGCTTCCCTTCTAGTCAAACGGAAGAAGAGACGACCTGTCTAATTCTGTGGTGCCACTCTAGACTAACCCAAACTGAAATGAATCTGTCTGTATGCAATCTCCAGAGAAACGTGAAAGTTTTTCGCTATATACATACATTCATGTACTTTAAGTATTGATCGAAGAATTGACATTATCAAAATTTGTGCACAATATTATAAGAATTCTTCGAATCTAAAGGAATCGCTGCGATCGAAGTATTTTGAAGGAATTCACAGGATTTGGCAAGCCATGAATGAATATTTCCGCCATTCAGCCAATGTATTTATTTCGTACGTTCCTGCATCTGTCATTGTTTTGTATGCACTTCTGGCAAACCGACACGTTTAAACAATCCTTTTCTGTGTCCTCACCATATTTTCTTCACAGCCATATCAGTTGTCTTCTCTACAAAGCTGATTCAAAGCTGTTGTTATGAAGCTGATGACTTTAAATTGAGCAGTTGTATGATAATTTCTTGAAGGATGACTTGTTTAGCAATGTGAGAAGAATCGATCGTTGCAGGTATGGGCGCGGAGACATGTTTTCTTTGTTGACATTCCCTTGTGAGTTTGATCTCCTGCAGCATCCTTGGTTGACCGATGTCACGTTCTGAAGAGGAAGTCTCCCACATATCAGAAAGGTGATTTGTTTCTATAATGTCTAAATTTTCATTCTCTTGTCTTCAATGACACGTTGCTGTACACAATCTTGAACATCTAATTTGAGACGAAAAATAATATCAAAACAAAAACCGCCGTTGAACAGGAAAGAGGAGAGGAATGAAGATAGCGAGTGAGTAAGGAGAGATACAACCTTCATACTTGGTCGTTTCTTTCGATTGATAATTTCTCAGAGATGAGAAAACTCACTGCAGGGATTAGCGAATACTCAGTAGGGCTGAGAAAACCATTCAAATGTCGAATTGGACGTTCCCAATGCCATTTCTCCACAATCTCACTTTCAACACTTTTCTCTGAATTTGTTGTCTGCAAATTGCAATTTAAAGGACAATTTACTCAAAACGAAGACTTTGCGTGACAAGGATAGAATATCTATGTTGTTTAGAGGAACAGAAGATATCCTCTAGGGCCTCAGATGCTGCCCTTTCCTCAACAGGAACTCTTCAGTGCTGCTCCGAAAAATCCAAACCAGTCTAAGACATCCTAAGTGACTGAGATGCGACTCCTTACCCTAATTCCTACTGATGACCTAAATTGCGCATGTTTTTGATTAGGTGTGTTCTCCGTGGCACAGTGGTTAGGTGCTTGGCCCACCGATCTTTCGGTCCAGAGATCGAGCCCCGAAAGTGTCATCGGAAGTTGGCAGGAAGGGCATCCGGACTATAAGATCACAACCCTCCAGATTAAAGTCTGACTGTGTCAGCACCGTCCAAGCCCCTGTAAGGGGAGCAGTGACGTCAAACCATAATTTTTTAGTCTGTTTTAGTTGTTCTTTCCTTTAACCTATTGGGAACGCCATATGGCTCATTTGGAGGGATCAAATTCTGTTCACTTCGACTTCATCTTCATCTCAATCAAGGCATTCAATTTTATTCTGACGCGGTCATGACATCTGTGAGCATCTGAGGGACCAGACCTGTAGATTCAGATTTAATAATCGCACAATCAAATGTTGCAATCACTGGACAGCCCCATACATTGTGTGGCAGACCGCAGGATTTCTTCAATATATTTTTTCGTATTATATTCATATTTATTTACAAAAGCCTTACCTACCATTTGAATATTATTAGCATCAATATTTACCATGTTTTATTCTTATTTTTCACAGTGGTTTTACTTACTCTATAGTGCGATTCAATTATTAACCATGTTTCGCCTGTTACCCCATGTTAATTTGAGCAAGATAATGGACTGACTGCTCATAAATCTCCATCTGTATCGCAGTGCATTTGTAACTTTACCGAAATTTGCAAAAAATTTCCATGAATTGAACAGTTAAATTTGCTTTTAGTGCTTATAATATTCTGTTTAAAGATCAAGATGTCTCAAATTAATCCTCATTACAATTGTTAGAGTAATTTACCAAGTTGAAACTAATTTACTAGAACACACGCGTGTGCTCTCACGCGTGATCAAATGACCAAATAGCAATGAAGAAAGTGACTTATTGACTAAAGCATTTTCAAGCCTTGCCCGCTCACAAGTCTGCAATTATGTCTACTTTATACAAAATCGCAATCAGTATTTTCTGTTTGACGACGATTACAATGCGATCACGCTACATCTAAAAAATGTGTGATATCAGTACAATTCCTGTTTGATACTCAGTCAATTAGTTGATTTTGTAAGGCAAGGCAATTGTAATTAATCATCGCTAAATATCTTTTAGCTTCCCAGAAATTGGAGGTCTTTTATAAGAAATCAGATTAGCTTGAAGACGTCTTGCACAATATATTACAAAATTGCCCAACCCATGCCTAAATCGCCTAACTGATTCAATTCACCTTTGAAAAGTATGTTGCTTTTTTTTACTCATTGAGATGCATTCACAAAAGTTATATTGATAGGTGTGAACTGAGGCTATCGTGCACATAAACTTACATATTAAAATACTTTTGCAGCAAAAATTGGCGGAATTTTTGAAAGATTTCCGCCAATTGTCGCAAGACCGAGCGACGGAGAAAAGTATGTTTTCCAGTCTTTATATTGGCTTGATTTCACTATCATTGCACGTTATAGAGATTTTGTAATGATTTTCGATGCAATTTTAATCCACTCCCAGGAACTCTGTGAGTGCATCTTGAGAGTCATACAGACATGTGCAGTAGAAGTCGAGATATCTGTCTAACGATTGATAGCGCTTTGAGGTGTCTTACCGGTTTAGAAAAGTCGGCTAAAATAGAGATGCTACAGTCTTTATGCTTTCATATTTCCACTCAGTTACAAATAGAGAAATTACAATTGATCTTGACGATTAAGATGTTCAACACTTTTTGAATCGAAGTTGGCGACATCAAGAGTTTCCCAAATCATGAGAAGTATTTGATGTCTTCCCGATGGCGCGATCGGTATTAGATTTTGCATATGCAGGTTAGAACGAACGCTTTCTTACCCGCACATGTAAAATCTGATTTCTATAAAAATCGCATTATTAGCACAAGCATTATTAGTCCATTGATCCCGAAATCCAAAAAGAGGACCGTTATGAAAAGTATTTTGGAAATTAAGAGCTAAAAAACAAAAAGGATACAAATATTTCAAAGCTGAATCAACGAATGAAAGCCCCTTAAGATAGGAATGCGAATTTCAGGTTGCCATGCCAATCAAGTTCCTGATCGTTGTAACTGCAAAGTTAATAAATTGATTAAAAATTACAGTCTACTAATACTCGCAAGTTTGACTATTGGGTGTGACTGTAATTCAGCGTAATTTTCTAAAATGTAACAAAACTATTGTGTCATGTGACTGTAATATTTGCAATTGTGTTAGACATGCAGTTGGCTGCTAATAAGCGATGACATGATTGATTAAAAAGCAATTTGCATCCTTCATTAATGCAAAGAGAAAATTCAAAGAAATGTTTGTGTACTTCTGTGCTGCATTCACTGCATAATTTTGCATTCAAAAATGGCATCTTAAGTGAGAAATTTAGACAAGAGTTATTATGTGAAAAACATTTCTATATGCTACTTGTGTAGATAGCACTTCCATCACTACTTCTGACTTTCATAAATAGCACAAGCACATTTTTTGAGACGAAGCAACGTACATTTCGTGTTCTGTCCATGCCATTGGAGGGAAACAATTTAATTTCATCATCTTTTTTCCAAGCTCAAAATGAAGACAACATAATAGATTTAATGGACTCCATATGTGTCGTCTGCGAACTTACATGTTTGCTCATTATTTGTGATGATTGCTAGGGCCGGTGCACCGAAGCGTTCGAATTTCGATCAAATTGATATCTTACAGTATAGTTCCAATAGCTTCAACAAAAATTAATCCATTTTATCTGCAAATCTTGGTCACAGCAAATGTTGAGAGAAAATGAATTTTAGCATGAAGTACGAGTATAAGTAATCCAACTAAGGGAACATTATTCAAATCTCTTTTTCAATTCACTTCAAACTTTCAATTTCTTTATCATGAAACTGAAACATCTTGAAAATAAAGGCTTTGTCATAAAATATACGATGCATTTCCTGATGTTGAGAAAAAGTGTGAAAAAGAGCCGCAAATTATGTAATTCAAATTCATGATAAATCGGTTTAAGCCACGAAATCTCATAAATCGGTTTAAGCCACGAAATCTCAATTCCCGCGACCCTTTTGTTTTTGGAATCTTGTACTGAACACTGCGTGCTTTACTTTTGCTCCTCTTGCTAAGCTATAAGCGGCCACCGTTCCAGCCGAATGATTTTTTCAGCATCCGGTGTAACATTGTAGCATCACAGATAGACTGCTTCAAGCAAAATACTGTCGAGATGTTGACTTTTTTGCCTAGTAGTTTGTAGATTGCTGTGACATTGTAGTGAATCTTACTACATTTTCTGATGTTTTCAGCCATCGTATTTTTTCATGATTTTGAGAAAATAATAAAAAATGAAACTCCTCCTTTATTACATGCGCATTTTTATTACACTTTAAAGCAATATTTCAATGTAACGATTGAAGACCCGATGTTTCGTCTGCTCTGACTTAGTAATTTTCTACCATTTTTTGTTGCATATCTTCATAATGTCTCTTTTCATCCAGCTTTAAGGTATTCCACTAGACCATCATGAAGACATGCGGGATAAACATGATGACAGTCACTTGCCAGCATTGGCAAAATAGAATTGAAAGAGACCAATGCAAGTTTCCTTCAATTTCCTTAGCACCTCTTGAATTTCCCTAGCACTTTATAAGATTTGCATGGAATTCTAGTAAATATGAGAACTTACTATAAAAGATAGATACCCTACCCTCAAGATTTGAGGTCGTACTCAATCATCACTGGACAATCTAGAGCGCGAAACGAATTATATTACAGCTTTACTTAAATAAGTATAACTTCAACGTTACTTTTCAAAATTTTCGGAGCGCAGCTCTAATGTTTACCCTTTTTCTCTCCACAGACAGCCCAACGGGCATCCTGAGGACTTGTTATCCCGTCGGAGAATTGCCGTGGGTGAATGACAGTAACGGCTGCCGATTTCTTTCCAATGGTGATGATTATTCAGCCTATTACTGTTTCTGCGATACAGACCTTTGCAATTCCTCTCCCACACTTCAGATCGCTGCCTACCTCCTCACCAGTGCGCTCCTTCTCCACCTGCTGTGCGGGTCCTTGTGAGGCTGCACTCAGAGATTTCTTATGCATTGAGCTTCCCAAGTATGCCGTTTCTATTCCAGATGACATACATCTCCTGAGTCACTCTCGGCGAACTTTTCCTCCGTGAATACATAATCCCTTAACATGTTTTCGATATTTGATAGTCATTACCATGCAAGTATTTCTACCATGTCGATTTTCAGTATCTGTTGAAATAAAGTTAATGTCTTGTCCGAATGTATTGTTCTGATCGACAATCAAAATATCCGCTTACAAATTCTGAACACGAGATGATTGCAAAGCATGTTGTTTAATTCTTGCCTACGTGCGTAAGTGCAAACTAGTGATGTGCGGTGAGATAAATTTTTTGAACATAACCGACCGTACAGAAAACTCCCGTAATCGCAACCAACCGTAGCCGTGGAATTTTCAACCGCAATCAATCACAGTCGGTTGTATTTTTGACCGTAACCAACCGCTAACCGCAGAAGCATGTATAGGCTATATCCGACTGTTGATTGCTTGAACGCATGGTCTCGTTGAATCAATACCATATATCAGTTAACTACTGGTCATCGCAATAGAATACAACTTGCATAAAAGTAATACACTTGACAGTTTCAAGACAGCATTCAACTGTCACTCATTTATGATTTTTAAAAAGTAGAAGAAATAAGAACAACATATATTATTCCAACTCCAAATGCAACCGTAATCGCTGACCACGTTAACCGAACCGACCGTATACATGGTGCTTTTAACCGTAACCGTCCGTTAACATCGGTTAACCGTAACCACGGTTACAACAGCTCATTACTAGTGCAAAACCCATCAATTAGGCCTACTGCAGTAGCCTACTACTCATCGCACTTTTTTTTGCAAAGGTACGCACATTCCTGCTTAATAATGGCGTAGTTTGCAGATCGAGTAGTTCTCGTCAATGGCAGCTTCGTTCATCTCAGAATTGGAAATTGTTTTAAAGGCTATTTTCTGAGAGGACTCATCTGCTGTCACGTGAGCTGCTATGTGGGTTACACGTGGCGAATCTTCATTGGTTGTGAACTGGTGACGACTTCATAGAACTTGTAACATAATTGTGTTCAATCATCATTTAGCAAATGCACCACTAATTAAGATGAGAACTTGAATAAAGGAAAATGAAGATTCCAGGACAGACCCAGTTCCATCGCCTGTAGCAAAGTTACAAGACCAACATAATCTGAAGGGAATGAATAAAAACCAGTCGCAGGTGTTGTGCGATGCTCCAGGCTGTCGTCAACCCGGGAAAACCCTTGAAAATGGTCATGACCCCGGAAAATTTGAGTATTCCTTGAGTAATTATAGAGCCGATAGGCCTAGTTGGATAAAATAAAAAAGTGAACAACATTACATTTTTATGATTTGATTAGCAACTTAAATGACAAAAGTGTGTTGATAAGTTATTGATAACGGCTGAATGAATGTAAGCAATAAGTTTATTGTCGCTAATTACTTTCCAGGATAATGCATCTATCACAAAGCGAGCACCGCAATTTTGATAATTCTTCAGCTGGTTTTACCTATATGCACTCATGTGTGCCTGTTCGAGATATTAATTACTTTCGATAGCATTTCTCTAGAATTAATCACCTCTTTTGTCAGAACTCAGCAATCGTTGCGGAATGTCGACTTCCGCATTTTGCCTAACTGATGAGAACATCATGATATCTTCCTAGAAATTGCTCGCAGATATTTTCATGGACAGCATGCCAGTAGGGGTATTGTATAAGCTGAAATAAAATTGCTTGGTTAACAATATAGCCTGTCATTTTGGAGGAAAACTTCACTAGATGACATACTACGCGTAATTACACATGACCCTAACCATCCGTGACTATGCTTGACATATTGCTGCAACATCTGTCGGCAGTCCTGTTGTATAGACTTTGCGTCTTATGTGTCTGCATGTTTCAGAGGCTAAACAATGTGATAGCACCTCTATTTCATGCTCAGGGAAGACAGAGCATGCTTAGCGGTTCATCCTTGGTTCAAGCGGCAACGCAGACAACCGTAGACGACGCGCAAGCTGTAAACGCTCGCCCGCGCGTATTCATAAACATTCCCCATGTTTTAACGACATCAGATCGAGTTATTTCTGACTCTTAGTGCAGCGCGTATGTACGCGCGTAGAAGAATAGAATGTCTTTAACCACAGATGTTTTGGGGTGTTCCGTAATTACGCGTGAATTACGCGTGGCATGTCACCTAGTGAATAGAATGACGCTTTGAGTTTCGTAATTAACTTGACTTTTTATCATAAAGTCGTTTTGCCATAAGAACATTGAAGTGACTACATAACTGATGTCATCAGCTCAACCCTTGTAGGCCTCTCAAGGGTTGTCTTGTCAAGGGCCTCTCTGTAGATGTCATCATCTCGATTCACTTCAGATGCATATACGCTCTGCTTGCAGGCCTACAACTGTGAATGAAGATAAAAATAATAAAATCAGAATAGAGGCTGAACTGTGTATTCGAACAAAATAACAAAAATGAAAGCTGTGTGCTTATCTTCGATATAATTCCACATCAAAAGAATAGAAAACCAACAATCTTTACATGTTATTCAGGCGCAATGACAATCGATGGACTAAATTCGATGTTTTCATGATATTTGTCGCTGAGGAGCGCATTCTCTTTGATTATGAAGAGCCGGTCAACTCAAGAGATTCGGTCAACCAATTAATGCGTTGTCTACGTGAAGTAAGCTTAGAATTGGATATTCCCATTTCAAGAGCTAATCAAATCTCTAAAAAGGATCTCTCGGGCAGGCCTACTAAGCCCATTGTTGGGATGATCTGTCTTTTATTCTCATACGATAATGAAAGTCATCCCAGTAGCCATTCATAATGGAATATAATGCTTACTAATTTAAATTATTAGTTAAAGTAGTCCTAATGAGGACTGATGACGTTCTCCAATCCGTAAGTGTACAAAGGCAATGCTACTGTAGCCATTGGATTAATCAGTTCTTAAAAGAACTCAATGTAGCTTTCTCGTGGCAACGAATTAAAATTGATCAGCTTTGGCCCAATATCTGGTAAAAATGGAAGTCTTAAGACTTACTACTCATTCTTGCTGTTAATATACTAATACCATAGATTCAAAACAGATGTCTAATATACTGTACCAACTACAGATGCTGATAGTGGAAATAGAATAGGACAATGGTCACCATAGGTTAAGGATATTAAAAATGGATATTATAAAACAACAGGAAACCGATGAATAAAAATTGGAAAAGTGGAATTAAAATATGGAAATACAACGATGCTACTACACTGATTACAAGTGAACTATATCTGACACTACACAAAGTGGATAATGGTAAGAGTGGATAAGTGGAAAGTGGATAATGGAGGTAAACAACTGAACTACAATGACACTCTACTACACCGAAAGCAATGAAACTATACACACTATACCTAAGACTACACATGGAAAATACTATTTCTTCACTTGAATTTGTCATCGCCAGTTTCTTCATCCGTCTATAGTACTTCATGTAGTTCCACATTTCTTCATTTGAATTACAATACATCGACCACTACTTCAGCTACCGATTAAGGGATATAAAACATAATACTGCAGTCCTAGTTTTATGCCTGATTGAAATAGACGCTTCCGCCACTTAATACATACAAACCATGGGCCTGCACAATTTTTTAATTCTACAGCTGCAAGCCGAGGACTTGTGGATCCGTCTTTTTGCTTCGTGTCTCCTTGCTTCTTTGTTTTCTCCTTCAATGTTTTCCTTGTTCTGCGTAGCGGATCTCTATTCTTTGCATAATTTCTCTGTTACATCATTGAGTCTTAGCTGTTAAACCAGCCTTAGATCTCTTCTTTATCATCACGTGGGTCTTTTTTGATCATTTCATTTCTCTTTGCATTTTGGGTGTAAATTTTGAAGATGCTCGGAACCCTATATTTCAACAGTACAAGCATTTTATCAGTGTAAAGTTGCAAATAGGATAAAATTATATGAAAATTCATTAGCATAATTCATCCGTGAAGTAGGTCTACGATCAGGAAAAAAATTTGCATTCATCGAAAATTTCATTCTGATAGAAGATTCGGTTTGAATCCAATTCAACGCAATTTTGCAAATTATCCAATTAGCATGAATTTTTTCACAATTCATTCCATAACTTCCTCACATTAAATTTTCACAGTTTCATTCCGATGATTGCGAGTATAAATAGCATTCTTATAAATGCACTCATTCGATTTTGTGTGCAAATTCATTTGCATTTCTATACTTGTATGGTAGTTTATTGACGCTAAGAAAAATCAAGGGTTTGTGTCCAAATGTCATTGTAAAGTGTAGATTAAACTTCACGCAGTCATTGCATTTGATGTTGCTTCGCAATGGAATTACTTAAAAATATATGAGTGCGATATTAAATCACTAGACCACGAATATGTCTCATTTTATTCTTTTCAGCAAATTTTGTCGTTGAATGAAGTAGAAATGCAAAGCTGTGAATTGAAAATTGTGTTTAGCTGTTCATCGTCACGCCCGACTGCCCGGACTGCCGAAGTGAAGACAAAGCGCCTTGTCTGAATCATTTGCGACACAAGCTTGCTCCTGTGCTTGCGTTTTTTGCATCCTAAGACTACTAGTAATCGACTTACGGCCTTCTGATCAGGGATGCGGAGTCCTATCATTTTGATAGGACTCCAACTACGACTCCGGGGGTTGATCGGACTCCGGCTTTTGATAGGACTCCGACTCCGGGTGACAAGTATATAAAGCCTAGTTTTTTGAAAAATTAACTGGCAACCTTCATCATAGATCATTATAGGCTTACCTGAACCTAATTTTAGTAATCATTGCTGTATCAATTATCAATCATTTTCGATGAAAGTTGATCAAATGTCGATTTCAGTTGGATGCATACGACTCTGCTACTCCCATCTTGTTGATGTGTGCTTCACACGTTCTTTCTCCAGTCTCTACCAGGCACGAAAATGCCCATCTTTCTCCAAAAAATATGAGTACACTTTCGATCTTAATATGGTCTTTAGAGGAGCCATCACACACGATTAGCGTTTGGGTAAGAGGTAATGTTCCCAAACAAACTAGTATTTCATTTTTGTCTCTGATGTGACCTTTGATGCGTAGGTGTGATCGAGGCTAGAAAGGCTTGTCTTCTCTACTAAATCACCGAGTGAAAAGAGTGAAAGATAATCTTTTTTCACCATCACGGTTCATTCCCTCAACTATTACAAGCTTTGTATGCACTGCTGTCTCTGTACTTTTGTTTGACAGAGAAAGTTGACATCAAGACAGTGACAGCTATGCACGAGGATGAATAATTAGTTTGTATTATGTTTCGGGTCTAGTTATAGGCCGGAGTCTGGAGTCCTATCAATTGATAGGACTCCGACTCCAGCAAAAATGATAGGACTCCGAGACTCCGACTCCGCATCCCTGCTGAATAGTCACTTCGATCGAATTCAATTTTAGTGATCTATTTCCTACTCATTAAAATACAGTTTTTTGAGAATTCCACTTTAATGATTGATCAGTGATCACATCAGTTTTATCAATTCTGATTTCTGTGTCTCATTGAGCGGGCGCAAGACCGAAGGACCTTCAGGGATCTGATCGCTAAGATCACCTAATGGTCTCGCGCCTTCAAGTACGAGTACAACTAGGCCTACGTGATGTTCTAAAAAGTGCGAAACCATGACAAATTGTCTGGACTGATAGACACGTTTTTCAGAACCATCAACAAAAGATTCAAATGAAATGTGAATTGCGAGGACAGTCGGTCAATTCAGGTCTACGGACGCCATCTCGATCATTGCGCAAAGCGCAGAGTTCTCGCCTCCGAGGGGGAGGTTTCGCCAATCCTCCCATTACAAAGCTGACGAGTGAATGTCAATCTCAGAATGAGAAGAGTAGAGGCAGAAGCCTAGTGTTTCCACAATTTGCCAGATTGGAATGGAATTCTCACCATCAGCGCGCTATGATAGATCATGAAAACTCACGAGCGAGAATTGAAAATATTTTTGAGATAATAGTGAAACATTCGACAATCCTGATGCTTGGAAATTTGAAACACGTGACATGCAAAAATAGTTTCAAACTGTATTGTCAAAAACTAATTGCTTGCTGTCATTGAGTCATTGCAATGAATTGATTGGTGTCATTGTGCAATCGAACAATTGTGATAAAATTCAGTGATGCCATTACATGCTATTGATTTTACATTAAAAGACATCTTGGCCAGTAAAAAGTTTCAATTTAAGCTCCTGCTTGTCTCTCATGAAATGAGAACGTTAGAATGATGAACCTAAAGAATTAAATGTTTTGTTTATCTGCTTCGGTTTGCTAGAAGTGTGATTAATAAGAAATCGCCGGCATATCGAGGAACCTATTAAGTGGGCAAAAAGGAATTCCTAATACCCTACAGAGATAGGAAAAAAATCGTGCGTCACTTGCGGATTAATGTGAGCTCCTGCAAAGTGCTTCTGTTGCCACAACTCCTTCAAATTCGAAGAATTCAGATCATTTCGCACATGTTTTCTGCATAATATTGGCCCTTCCAATCATTATTAAAGAAGGTAGCAGGCGTACGAAAATTAGTTCACTTGATGTTTTCACATCCTCTCTTCGGCATTTCTGACTGTATAGTGCATACACTGAATCGAATGTTAACCAGGACAGGGATGTGTGTTTTGTTGTGTGCTAAGTGATATCACAGCACACACGCATCTCTCACTGGCTCTGGTGTCCTCTGCTGACAGCTTATCGTTTGCCATTTCCAATAGCAAGCGATACACGATTTATCCATTCGAGAAGGAGCAAGTTGCCTAATTCTGTAATGTGCCATTTCGATATAAAGGCTACATATAACTCTTCCTTTCTAGGAAACCGAAGCGCGCGCAGATGAATCCAATTCTGTGGATGAACCTAAAGAAATATTAATATTCCTAATATACCTCATTAAAGGAATTGGCAGTTACTCATAAGCTACAAGCAGCGTATAGGATAGCAGCCTATCGTATAGCTGGAATTTCACGCGATCATTTTCGAATTTATGCATGATCCTGACAACTGATGAGAAACTAGTCCTCGATGATATGTAGGTCTATCAAGCTCAAATGAAGTTACTTACGTGTAGGATAAGACATTAAACTTTTTCAGCCCCCATCTCCAAAATCTATTGATGAACGCCAAAGCAAAGCTAGAAATAGGTTTGCTCGCCTTGTTTACCCTGTTGTGAAACTACTGTAGGCTTTTTTGTGCTCCTTCTGTGAGTGATCTTATTCATACTTGAGTTTTTCGCATTCGAACTGTCACGGTCTGATGATGACGCAAGGTGGACAGGAGGCTAAATATACGAATCTTCGATGAGAAGCTGCATGCAGAAAGTTGCTTTGTGTTCATTCAGGTTGTGTTCGTATTTCGTGGAAGACGGTAAGTTCATCACACCGAAGAAACCATCTCCATTACGAGTTCCTTCTATTCGCACAGCAGCCAGGAATGACAATTGAGAAATTAAGAACGTGTAGCGACAGTCTGTCCTCCTTCGCTGCGTCTTGATATCTTTCAAAGAGATTGGTCGAATAATGCGAAAAATTATGCTGCATTTTGATTTTGAACGAAGAAAAACGTTTATAAATGCAGACGAGAATTCAGTGTGAACGATGCCAATAAGATAGAAAAGTAAAGTCTGTATGTGCACAATGTAGAAGCCGATTTATGTTGAAAAACCAAAGATTGAAAGACCGAAGATTTGCGTCATATCAAGATGATTGCAGTCATGTCATGAACTTGTTAATACAGCCATAATTAGATGCAGTCAGCTTTTTCCATGCTTTGTTTACACTGTTTCCTTGATATTTCATTATTTTTATTACTTATTCCTGCATTTTCATTATTTAGCTATTTTCAATGTCAAATTCAACAATTATCTTGACATTCCCTTTTTAGCACTAGGCCCCATATTCTTTATCTGTATTACACTTTATTCAATTTTTGCATTTTACTTGTCTTTAGTTTTCCTTGCTCTGTCTTTAACTTTGATTTGACTGTTTGATCTGTGCTTTCATTATGTTCTGATGTAGCTATATAGTCTAGCCTATAGTGTGAATATTTGTCGTGCATGACGGTCTCTAATTGACTCATATACTCAATCGGCTTCGCATTTCAAAATCCTGTGCACGAAATGTCAAACAAAGATTCGTCTCAATTGCAGCGAACAAAGATGTTAGCCTTGTTTCAAGAAGGACATGCGGTATCTGCGGATGAATATGCTGTCTCCAAGAGAACTGTTCATCGATGGAAGAAGGCAAGATCATTCACTGGATTTTCTGGATGTAAAGATGGCCACTGAAAGTCAATGAAAAGTATCGAAGCACCGTTTTTTTTAAACGTATATTGGACGCGCGACATGTTTCGGCCAGCTCTCATTCAGGCACTACTCTGGACTGAATTACACACTGAATCACAAAACGAACACTTATCAGACTGACAATGACAACAGCATGACATGACACAAGACAATAGAAATGGCATTGCAGAAATCACAAACAGCAGCACAATAGAAATAGAGAAATGTCAGCTTAATGCTGTGGCTACGCAAATGTCTGGAATGAAAATGACTTCGAATCAAGATCAAGAAAAGGAGAAAGAAAAATTAGAAATAACACCGGTTAAGTAAGGACGGACGATACGAAGTAAATCAGATACAAGAAATACAAATTAAGTAATGATATGATTACAAATAAGTAGAATTGAAAAAAAGTTATAATACAAAGCTATAAAGTTAAGGAAAGCTAGAAAAAAAATTATTGATAAAAGTGAAGTAAGGACGGACTTCCTTCCCAACTCGAGTTCCAAATAGTGCGATCACACGACATCTTCAAGTTTGTGACTGTTTGTATAGTGACGCTTGTAATCGTTTCAAAGTTTTATTTACTTCGCAGTGGCGTCATATTCATTCTAGAGTCCCTGTCTATCAAAAGATTTGCCCCTGACTTATGTACTCAAAAGGAATTTGTGATTGATTTGGTTTTACCCTGGTGATAATGCTCCGTCCATTGTTTCTCCCTGTTTGCTTGTGTCCGTCCTTACTTCACTTTTATCAATAATTTTTTTTCTAGCTTTCCTTAACTTTATAGCTTTATATTGTAACTTTTTTTTCAATTCTACTTATTTGCAATCATATCATTACTTAATTTGTATTTCTTGTATCTGATTTACTTCGTATCGTCCGTCCTTACTTAACCGGTGTTATTTCTAGTTTTTCTTTCTCCTTTTCTTGATCTTGATTCGAAGTCATTTTCATTCCAGACATTTGCGTAGCCACAGCATTAAGCTGACATTTCTCTATTTCTATTGTGCTGCTGTTTGTGATTTCTGCAATGCCATTTCTATTGTCTTGTGTCATGTCATGCTGTTGTCATTGTCAGTCTGATAAGTGTTCGTTTTGTGATTCAGTGTGTAATTCAGTCCAGAGTAGTGCCTGAATGAGAGCTGGCCGAAACATGTCGAGCGTCCAATATACGTTTAAAAAAACAGCGGTGCTTCGATACTTTTCATCTATAAATGCTGTAAGGGATCAAACTTCTTCCGAAGTATCGAAGCACCAAATTTCAATAATCTATATACATGCTGGCATACTGTCACGAACTGTGCTAGATTTTATTTTGTTTATTTTGATGATGATAATGAGTATGAGTTTGTTTAAAAACAAAGGCATAATGTTAGAATGGCTTCTAGGCCTAGATACAGTTATCAAGAAAATACAAATTCAAAAGCTGTCTAAAACTCGATGTGCTATCTGCATCAGTTACACTTTGGGGAAGCCGATTCCAAATGTTTGTGGCAGCAAATCCAAAGGTTCGTCCTCCAAAGGTGAGATGTCGAATGAGAGGAAGGATCAGGCGTCGTTGGGATGCCGATCGAAGTTGCTGTCTTCGTGATGTTGCGTTTGTTAAAGTCAACTGTTGTGAGAGGTACAAGGGAGCCTTGCCGTGGTAACATTTATGGGCCAGTACGGAAAGGCGTAGATTTATTCGGTCTTGGATAGAGAGCCATTGCAACTCACGAAGGAGTGTCGAGACGTGGTCGTACGGTCCCTTGCCGAATACAAGTCGAGCCGCAGCGTGGAGTACTCTCTGTAGCCTCCAAAGGGTCGTAGAAGGGAGAGTGAATTCTTAGACAGTAATCCAGGCGACTCAACACGAGTGAGTTAACAAAATCAACAAGGAGAGGACGTGATAGATTATCTTTCACTGATCGGATGTAACGTAGCATAGCAAAACATGAGGTTGTTGTTTGGGACACATTAGCCCTCAGCGAGAGATGAACATCAAGTATGACTCCAAGATATTTTACTTTTTGGACTGGATCCAGACTCGTGTCATTGATGGTGATTGCTGTAGAGAGTTGTTGTCGTTGTGGAGATTGGCACCACAGGAGTTTTGTTTTATCTGCGTTCAGATAAAGACCGTTAGCCCTTAGCCAAATCTTGATATCATCAAAGCATTGAGATACCTTGATACTGAGGGTTGAGGCATCTTTAGTAGCAGTCACCGTAGACGAGAATGTCATCGGCAAAAAGATGAACCTATAAGCCATGACGTTGGATGAGTGCAACGATATCCGCAATGTATATCGAAAATAATACCGGACCCAAGACAGATCTCTGGGGGACCCCGCTAGTGACAGACACAAATTGAGTTTTGTGAACGTGAGCTACCGACATTGAGCGATTTGTCAGGAAGGAATTGAACCATGCCAGGACGCCATCACGGAGACCAATAGGAAGACAGAGGCGACGAGTTAATCATGATCCACACAATCGAATGAGCAGCTGAGATCCAAGAAAAGCATAAGACTGACTTCCCCTTTGTCTAGACCCCATAGTAGTTCAGATGTCACTTTCGAAACAGCTCACGGGTGACGGGAAGACCAGTTAAGGGACAAAAAAACGACATCTCTAAACATTCATTTTTTTGATATTATATAACATGTGCATTTCATACATAAAAGTTATTAAAATATTTATCGGGCTCATTGTGTGTAATAGGTGATTTTTCAAAATGGCCGCCAAAAACTATAAAAACCCAATTTCCTAGTAATGAATCTGTCAAGAGCTATACAATTTTTCTTCTACGCATAAAATACCATCCGGAAATTCCAAAGGCATTATATAATACATCATATCTGCTGTTTAGTGTCATAAATACGCCTATACATAGCTTGTACTACTCATAAATGAAATACTAAGTAGGTAGGTCTAAGGCTTCTTTTTTGGACTAAATTTTCTTTAGTTTCTATGAGTTTTGTCTAGAAAACGATACTGCGTGCTCCTGTTGTATAGGGAGATCAAAAGATATTTTTTGAATCACTTATTATGTTCTAAGCAAAGGTATTAGAATACATCATAATACTCTATCATAGATGTTTCATAGTCAAAGATGTTTTTTTCAAAAAACGAATAAATCAAACATAGTTACGTATATATTTCTTTATACGACTTGCTTAAGAACATTCATGAGTACCTAAGCGTTATACACGATATATTCACCAAGGTGTCGTCCGTTATAGCGTAGTACCGCTTTATATAAATTAGTTCCATAATTAACATTTGACTTGTCCACCTTTCCTGATGAGTTCCACATATTGTAAAAGTCATGGACACTTTCTGATGCTTGTCTGAAAATTTTCCTAAAGCAGATTTAAAAAATTTGCAGAATTGCACAACGTGACATAATAAAACATGAACTGCTGGAGTGGTACTTATATTCAAAAGATGGTACCTTTCTTGAAATATCGCAATTCGTTTCTCAAAATCAGGTAAGAGATCCTTTCCAAAGCAGGAAATCCTCACATCATCGCAGCTCTTAAATGCAGACAAATATGGCATGAGCTCATGGGCATTATTCTCCATAATAATTCGATACAAAATATCGACATTTGTTAAGATCTGTTTGCACATATTCACATTGAAATCAAGAGAGTGGTACGCTGGAAGTGATATTCCAAGTTTGTGTACCCAAACATCGGAGACAATTTTTCCAACTTCTGACTTTTCCATTTCCTTGAACATCTTATTCGTAATGCGCAATAGCATGTGAAGCTCTGGTGGAGGAATGTGTCGTAGGAAAATGTCAATATCTGGAGCCAGTATGAGAGGATCATTAACACAGTTCTGCACGTCTTTCGCTGCGACATTATGATCGGAACGGAATCGAGAGGACTTCGAGCGGACATCACCTATCGTTCTCAACGGATACTGTCTTGGACGTCGTGGTGAGGAGAAGTCGGTTTTAGGACATTCACACCATAAGCATGGGTAACTACAGCCGTGAGCTTGGATACCAGCAACGATGTTAGCCAGCTTGAAGTCCATTGCATAAGTAAAAGTAATATCTAAGTTCTTGAATTCCAATAAGTCCATGACTTTTTTAACATTAAAATGTGTCTCCTTGAGATCCGGAATAATTGCGATGATGATAGTCTTCCTTACAGAACTATTTTGAAATGATTTTGATTCCTCCTCATCAGTCATGAAGATGTTGAGGCAAAATTTCATAAACATTCCTCCACTGTCAATGCCTAGTTTGATATTTAGGTCATGACTGTGCAGGTCAAGACCACGTAGTTGGCAGACGTGTTATATCAGAGCAGGAACGTCGACACAGTACACAACTTCCTTTGTTACAGTTTCGAAATCTATCTGAGAGTGTACAAAAAGTCTTCCAATTTTTTGTCCCGATCTTGTAGAAATGTATCTGTATACGGTTGCACAACTTCTCTGCTCATCACACTTCGAAGGAATGGAATAAGAGTTAACCTCATCTGCTTATTCGAGATCCCCATTGCCAGCTGAAGAGAGCTCATCTGCGGAGAAGTGAATGAGATGACGTTTACAGGTAACTGTTTTGGACCTCTAGTCTGTAAACATATCGATCTTGAAGAAGAAGCATCACATCTATCTTTTATTATCTTGCTTGACACAATTTCTTTTGTTCTTTCGTCAGAGTTGTCACAAGTTTCGATTAGATTTCGACGTAAGGTACTCACGTTGCATTTATGCGGTAATCCTCTTCCAACAGGTGTTTTACAATGAATGCATACTTTTGCGACGAGTTTCGGCGTTTTGCTAGATCCAGGAGTCAGAGGAGGGCGACCTTTTCTTGCTTTAGGTGCGAGGATTAGGAGAAGAGCGTGTTGACGTGGAGTATTCTGGTGGAATTTTTGAAAAGTCATACACTTGTGGAAGACCAGAGCGATCCTTCTTACCCGAACTGATGTCTGTTAATGTTGCTCAACATTTTCCACAAACAACGGCAGGTAAACATTCGTCGTCGATTTCATAATTTTCGATGAAGTAATCTTTAATCCGCTGAAGAAAAGTGGCGGTGATTTGATAGGAACCCTTCTCAAAGCAAATGATACACACTTTGTAGCGATTTTCATCATGAGACATAGGACGTCGTGCGTGAGTCATTTTGAACAAGAATGTAATGAGATGAGTTTGTCATTAATAGCATCAACGAATCAATACATTTGAATATTTCAGATAATCTACACTATAGAGGAATGTAATAGATATTGTACTAGATATCTACATTGTAAGCTTTATAGCTGCAACACGGTCATAGATATGCCATATTTCAAATACGACATTGTGAAAAGTTTTTAATGAGTTCACTTTCTTTGGTTTCCTTCACATTGTCATCTATTCTGACCATTAAAGAATATTAAATACAACACAAATGACAGTTTTTTTATGTGTACTACACCATTTTACCACCAAATTGGCAAAAGTGCGCCAACAAATTGGCACAATGAGAACACCAAATTGGCAAAACGGGAATACCAAATTGGCACAATGAGAACACCAAATTGGCACAGTGGGAACACCAAATTGGCAAAAGTGCGCTTCCAAAATGGCATAACTTGTTTTCATTTTACAATGAAATTATATACATAAAATATTCATATTTCATGTAATAGTTTATTGTAGGCTACCTTATCACAAATTGAACAGCAAGACATCGTTTGTCACTCACCCATTCTTATTTTCACCTCATTTTTATTTTTCATTTACATGTGCAGACATTGATTCATGTTTTTAGCAGCAATTTATGTAGCATGCTTTAGATCATTCAAACCTCGAATATGTGTAATCATCATCATCAGGTATAAGACAATAAAAAGTCAGGTACTAATGAATCTACATTAGTCAAATTAGCTTGAGGCTTTCTATCAAGTCTTGCGGGATCATTCGGAATTGAAATAACAAATTATTTTACACAGACTTGATTGTTCGAATTCACATGATTTATCGCATAACCCACCATAATTATGAAGGTCAGAATAAAAAACGAACTGATTGCTTGTAATTGAATATTTTCAAACTCAGAAATTAAAACTTCATAACTTTCTAACGAAAGACTTAACGGTTCGACCCGCCTTACTTTTTTACTAGTTAGACCCGCCTTGGGGGTACTACAGTACCCCACCCCAGAAAATAAACAAATCTAATTCGCTTTACAATAAAACATCCATACTAGAGCTTGATAACATAAAACGAGATAAAATAAAACAACTACAGTTTAATTGCTACTGAAAAATTGAGCACTATTCAGTCATGAAGCGTCCTAAATGTACATCAACCTAGAAATCTTGATCACACTGCAAGTAATTGAGAACACTTTTATCGTTATTCATTCACACGAAGAACACAAAATATTCTGATGGACAGGACAAATGAACAGTGAGTATTCTTTTGCATCTGGTTTTTGATCTGCGATCTAATTTTCTTGGACAGTAATGGCAACGTCCAGCTCGACACTTTGGTGGGACAGGTCCACATTCTGCTCTAGGGGAACCACCAACCATCAGCATCGCTTCTTTTACAGAGGATCGTAATGGAATAAGACTTAACCGCCTCCTGCACAAGGCAGTAGCAAATTAACCGCCTCTGGCATTGCCAGCTCATATGCCAATTCGTTTCGAAAATTATAATGACTTTCATTGACATCATTGCGATCCGTATGCAACTTATAGCTAATATAACCTGCATAATCAATAATTGTGAAAAAATATGACATAGCCTGCGTTTGTGCTTCCGCTTTGAGCTGTAGCCGCGGATAACTTTTCCCGATTGTGTGGCATTATAAAAACGGACAATTTATCCCAATTACCTTCTTCAGGTGTGGGATTCCAGTTACTATATTTCTGGCAGGACGTCTTCCAGATGACTCGTGTAGTGTAGGCCACAAACTACCATCTCCGGAAGTCAAAGTATGATTACTATCGATGTTATCCAATGTTTCCGAATCACTCGAGCTATCGTCGTTGTGGTAGACCCAGTCCTGTGTAGCTACGCCCAAAACTTCGTCGACTTCAATTTCTTCGTGAAAAGGGTCGTCGTGTAATGATTATTCGGATAACTGATCAGAAGTTAGAAGGCCTATCTGCGCTACATCATCTAATTCTGTTTTACCGCTGGGATCACTACCTGTGTCACTTTCACACAGAATCGAGCAATTCACATAGCTGCCGAATAGCAACTGTCTTCTCCAGACGAGCCATGAGAACTTTCCCGTGAACAGGATTGCAGCTGTAAGCGGTTAATATAGCGAAGATCGCTTAGGAGATGGTTGAAATACACGTATATACGACCGAACAGCCAATTACAATCGAGCATTCGTTTTCCCTTGTGTGACGTGATGCGAGAGTAATTTTTAGCAGAAGGCAAACAGCTTCATACATGTATATACAATATTATAGTTATTCAGCTTTAGATAGAATATTTGCAATTTGCATATCAGTACACAAGTAGGCCTACATGCAAAACTATACATATGAGGACTATAATGTGTCTGAGTCATGACTATTAGTTTCATTGTCGTGTAACTTAAAATAAGCATAGAATATGGCCATACCATTATAGCTTAAGTAATTCATTTCCTTTTGAGCACGTATCCATTGCCTTTATTCTGGGGTACTCCGGTACCCCCATTGCGGGTCTAACTAGTATCAACTAATATCTCCTTAAGTATGAATTATAATAAAATCGGGTGAACAGCAAATCGAAGAGCTGAAAGTATTAGTAAAAGTCACGGGAGGAAAGGTAAAAATATTTAGTTTAAGTAACATTGCCACATGGTCAAACATGCCTGGGGTACTCAGGTACCCCGTAGGCGGGTCTAACCGTTAAACAAACGATTAAAAGTAGAAATTAGCACCGTCATACACGAGGAATTCTCACAAGAACCACGACTGACCAGTAAATGGAATTTGCTGCTTTCAAAATCCATTGATCCACATGTCGATAGAAATTTCTTAAATGTTCCCGTGTGATATTATTAATTGCAGGCTCAACCAAGCTCACCAGCTTCTCCTCTCTATATCTCACCAGAGTTTTTCCTTCTGATGAAGCAGCAGCGAAGTCGTTTTGAGGATCAAAACCTCGCACTTGTGATTTAATAAATGATTTGATCACATGGAAGCAACCGTCCACGGGATTGAGTTCAGGACTGTAAGCTGCATCAAAACGCTTGATGATATGATTGTCGAACATTGATGAAGTTTGAAACTTTTCTGTGAGAGGGTGCATTGTCCAAGTAAATAGTTACATTTTGTTCTCCAAGTTTCGTACTCAACTCGGTGAAGAAATCAACAAATGCTTCCTTACAGCTTCCAACAACGCTTTTCCAGTGAACTACTTGGGTATCATCCACAGCGAGGAGAATATTGACATTTTTCCCTCGTGAGTTGTGTAACCTACGATAGGCCCTTTGACCTCTAGGTGATCGACCAATGTTTCTCCTCGTGAATAAATTGAAATTCGATTCATCCACGTGAACACGATAGCCATGATCTTCTAAATAGTATTCAGCGAACTCCTTCCGCTTCTCAATATTTTCAGGCGTATTCTTGCCGATTGGTTCAGGTCGAATCATTTTAGTTGTTATAGCTTCGCCATCCAATACTTTTGCTATAGTCTTTGTTGAAATAACATTGTTTACGGAACTCGCCAACTCCTTTAAGGTCGCATCATTATGATCCTGCAAGTAGCGCAGGAAGCGATGCTTGATGTCTTGATTTACTTTCGTGCAACTTAATCTTTTACCACCTCTCGGTTTCATTGTTGCTGTCTGACGTTTGAGGATGTTATAAGCCGTTCTCTTTTTAATACCCAACTGTTGAGCAAGGCCAATGGGATCTCCTCCAGCTTCTTCTTCGTCTAAAATCAGTTGTTTGTGCTGTTCGGAGGTTTTCTTGTATGTATTTCTTCTCGGTGCCATCTCGTCTTATGATGCTGGTTGTAAATGACGAAGCAATTTATCAAGTGAGAATTTGTCATACTAGTTGCTATGGAATCACTGTCTCACCTACTTATTCAAACCATGGGAATCATAGATATCTTCTGGACTGTGTCGCCATTAATATATTTGACATACAATCAACCGGTGTGCGATTTACATAGCATCTGAAAGAAGAGTGACGAAAATATTCGTTTCCATTCATCTGTCAAATGAAATGCCAAAATCATGGAACGAATGGATGCAATGCCATGTTCCATTCAAGATCATACATTGCTTTATTATGTTTATAAATTAGCAACTTGTTTTGTAAAAAATGTGCCAATTTGATGTTCCCAATTTGCCAATTTGGTGTTCACACTGTGACAATTTGGTGTTCCCATTGTGCCAATTTGGTATTCCCGTTTTGCCAATTTGGTGTTCTCATTGTGCCAATTTGGTGGCGCACTTTTGCCAATTTGGTGGTAAAATGGTGATATATCGAGTATCAGATAACTCATTAGTATTTACATTTAATTTGTAAACTTTACTTACTGTTCGTATGAAAGTAAAATGACCCGACGTTTTAGTGTTCTATCTTCCTATAGGTCTATATGTAATAGTACATGTATTTGTTATAAGCCAAACTTCAGTACCTGTAGACATACTACTCAGTATATAATTGACCAGACAGCGGGAGATAATATTTTTATTGGTTAAGATAGAAAAATTCCCCAATTTTACGGCCGAATTTGTAAATTTAATGGTTACCATCGACCTAGAGAAGGCGCAGGACGCCGAAGGCCCGTTCAATCTTCTATTTACTCTTATCAAATTTATAAATTCGGCCATAACATTGGGGAGTTTTTCTACACATGTATCTTAACAACTAAAAAATTACTACTTATGCATATTTAATTTATGAGTAGTATAAGCTATAAATAGGTGTATCTATGACACTAAACAGCAGATATGATGTATTATATCATGTCTTTGGAATTTCCGGATGGTATTTTATGCATAGAAGAAAAATTGTATAGCTCTTGACAGATTCATTACTTGGAAATTGGGTTTTTATAGTTTTTGGCGGCCATTTTGAAAAATCACCTATTACACACAATGAGCCCGATAAATATTTTAATAACTTTTATGTGTGAAATGCACATGTTATATAATATCAAAAAAATGAATGTTTAGAGATGTCGTTTTTTTGTCCCTTAACTGGTCTTCCCGTCACCCGTGAGCTGTCTCGGTAGAGTGTAGTGGTCGACAGGCTGACTGCACACGTGGGAGAAGCTGGTGCTTTTCAAGATGAAGGTGGAGATGAGAGAACACCATGCGCTCAAAAACTTTCGATAAGACTGGAAGGTTTGACATCGGTCGGTACGATGACTTGTCCAATAGGTCAGGTGAATTGTAGTTCAAAGGTACTAACACCCGATGCAGATAATAAAATAAAACCACAATGAAAGTTAATAAGTTCATTTCCCTGGGGAAATATACTTATTAACTTTCATTGTGGTTTTATTTTATTAATAGGTCAGGTGTTGAACATTTCTTTAGGATGGGTGAGATATAGGCTTTTTTCCACCTTACTGGCACCAACCCAGATGACAAATAAGTGCTGAATATAATGGTCAGGAATGGAAGTAGGATGTCGCTGCAACATTTCAGTAGTGAAGTAGGAATAGGATCACATGACGAATGTTTGTTAGGGAGGCGTCGAATATAGGTCAAAACGTCTGAAGGAGAGATTGATGGGAACTCCGAAAACACGCAATCAATAGGAGCCTCAGAGTAAGATGGTGCATCACTGCTGGGAACACTCTGCATAGCTGTTGAAACCTTTGAGATGAAGAAGTCCAAGAAGTCTTCAGCTGAAATGGATTGTGACGGAGGATGACGAATGCAACCCAAGAAGGTGTTCAGGGAATGCCACGATGACCGAGGAGAGTTCTGCTCGGCGTTAATTTTAGTGCAACAGTAGCGTGACTTCTTTTCCTTTAGGAGAGTTCGGTATTGCCGGACATTTTTCTTTCGTAGTTGAATAAGCTCTGGTTGAATAAGCCATCTGGACAGATAGCGTTCGATTTTCTGAATATCTTTTTCATAATATAAGTAGATTGTGAACTAGATGTTTTATTTAATACTAGCAAAATATTAGGCAAAGAAGTATTTTGTGATGGGCTGACAACTAACTTATGCCTCATTCTCGTTTTTGAGAGCAAAGATAATAAAAATGAAAATAATTTTACAAAAAAAGTATTTTGATTTTGAGCTCCGATCATTGAATTTGAAGGAGTGACCGAGAAAGTTGGTTCTTTTTTCCTTCGATCTCAAAAATGGACAAACTCCTGAAGAACATGATCACGTGCATTCCTCATTCTAGTGTCTGCAGATTGCGTCAATTGATCAGATTTAAATATAGAACTCTAAAGCCTAGCTTATGTTTTCTAGAAAAACTTCTTCAAAATAGCGATGCACTCAACTCTTAAAAGTTGACCGAGTGGCTGATGCTGCTGATGTAGTTGGATTAGTTTCAACATTTCGTTACCATTGTCCCTAGCTGTAGATCCCTATTTTCATCTAAATTGAACTTTCAAATGCATCGAGTGTCGGCAGTTGATATTGACAAATCATCCATCAAGCAGTGAACAAAAAAGATGACTTGTTGAATTCCCTCTTTGAAGGATTACATTCTCGTTGTTCAAATGACAAAGAAACCGACGTAAGAACATGATCAGTTAACTTTTCCTTGTTGAAGTTTGTCCGTTTGTATTCACTTTGATCATCCGCTTGCTTTGTCAAATACCGACTTATTTTCCGCACTCAGAAGACAATGATTCAATGTCAGTTAACATCTGAGAAATAATGACCGCTGTTTGATGAAGTTCAATAGCATAAGCCCACTTTTGACTGTTTTTGAGAAAAGAAAGTCACTCAAGTTGTTGTACTTGCCGCTCTAATTGGGAATGAAAGAATACTGATTTTTATGGTGTCCATGACAAATTGTCAATTACTCTCAAAGCGTCACCGAGCAAGCGATATGCCTAGACCAGTGGTGGGCAGCCAAGTTGGGATAGCGGGCCACCAATTTTAAAAGGCAGTAGTATAGGCTTAATATTCTTTTATTCAGTCCTTTTAAGTGCACATATGGGCTGTTGTACCGTACGTGTATATACAGTGGTCGTATTACATAACAAAATTTTCCATGTCAATGTAGGTATACAGCAGTGTTGTACGCAACTAATTTGTTTAATATTAAATCACAATTCACTTTCTACAATTCATGTGAGTATTGAAGAGCGATTATGCCTATAACAAATCATGGAAGTTCTTCTTTTGTGTCATTAAACGGTTATTTGACTTTTTGGTGATTTGGCCGACATTACCTTATTTCATCAAAAGGTCAACGGTCTGTAAGTGCAATGCAACTATCAAAAATGAAAGTCGCACAAGATAAAATTGATTTTGCTACAATTATTGATCATGCTACATGAACATGCGTGCACATAATGTATGTCACCCAAACATATACGGCTTTAAAAGCCGTGGATGGGCTCTACAAATAGTAACTCGCGCAGGTTATGACCATTTTGTGCTTATACGAGAAGATGTTCATTACAAAAGGAGCATGGTTGGATAATTCGAATGTGAATTTTTGGGTCATCATATTGCTCATTTAGTTGTGAATTAATGCTTTTGCAAATTCTAAAGAGGATCCCTCACCCTTAGATGTACCTCCCAAATGTCGAAATCGGAGTGAGTTATTTTTCACACCATCGATTCAAATAATGTCCGCGGGCCACTTTAAATATGAGAAGCGGTGACGGGCCACCCAACATGTACCGGCGGGCCACGCGTTGCCCACCACTGGCCTAGACCATCTATGCTGTGGTAGGGTGGTTCTGAATGCACTGACTCGATGAAGTCGTAAATTAGCCAGCAATTTGAAGATTGATTCTGAGTGCGCCACACGTTGTTCGAACCGAAGGCAAGCGCAGATGAATCCAATTCTGTGGTTCGAACAGTTCGAACAACGATCTTTTTAGTGCACTTAGTCAGCGACTGCGTCGCGAAACGTTTGCCGTGTAAATACTTTTAGCTATTCGTTTTATTAAAGCCGTTACTGAATGGAATGCCGAATTTTTCTTTCTCATCCTCACCACGAACAGTTTTACTTTTAATTACTGTTGAGGATGAACAATATGATAATTTGCATGACATATTTTGTCAAAGAGTTTCATATATGTGTACCTCAACACTGTAAGTTTTGTGAAACATCCGCAGACCTATGTGTAAAGCCACCTTCAGATTTAAATTCGTCATTATTACTGCGGTTTTAATGAAATAAAACTTATACATGAAGTAGAATGAAAGTTTAGCAGCATAGTTGATTGTAATGATGAAGTGAGAGACAATGCGCAATCGTTTCGAAATATATACAGCCATTTCGAAATGTTTTTTCATCACCATGTGCAAGCTGGCCAATAGTAGCTTCAGTTTATAAATGTCTGTGAATATGATTATGCTTACTTTTGTATGCTCACAGAATTAAATATTTTGTTTATCAATGATCGTAGATGAATCGCAGGTGAATCTAATTCTATGGTTATGCTAATTTCTCTGTCTGAAAAGCCTGCTAAATCGTTCACTACTCATACTTTCCAATAATAATAATAATAGACGTATATTTGAAATAATGAAAATCGCCTAGTACACAAATATGATACACACATTTAGGACAATATTCAAAAGTTATTTAATAGAGACTCAAGAAATCATTAAAATCAATTTTCAAATCACGAAGCTATTACAACAGAGCGTTGAAATTGGGAGTTGTATACGGAGCACATTTGTAAGAAGGAAGATTCACGTCTTTTGGACCGTCGAGAGGGTAATAGAAACCTGCCAGTGGGAGACATATGAGGCAAAAGCTTGTGCAGGATGTGAGTTTCTGACATGACATCACTGAGGAATCTCATAGATAGCGTTTCACGGCGTTGCTTCAAGGGTGGGAGATATGCTTCCTTGCAATGCTTGCCACATATTAGTCTGTGTACACGATTTTGAAATCGCTCAATTCTAATAGAATCGCAGTCAGACATGCTTAGTAGTAGGGGTGCACAATATTCGATGAGTGATCTGATTGACGAATAATATACACATATAGCTTGTGGCCTCGACAGAAAACGTCTCATGACTCTCATAGCATATAAACGACGAGCTGCCACACAGATTCGATTATCAATATGATCTTACTGAAGGTGATCGATTTACTCTTACTTTCGTTTAGAGGTAGTCTTACGGAACGTGACCAACATAGCATACGGTTATGGTGATACAAAATATTTTGTAGACTATCAGCAAAGTCACCACGTATAGGAAAGCACAGCGTTGTGTCATCAGCATATCGTGAAACAGTGCAGTTTTCGGGGTCACTTGTGAAGGAACCAGTTGCTACAGAGAAGAGATACAGGTCTAATACAGAGCCCTGGGGCACCCCCGAAGTGACAGCCACTGGTAAGCTTGATTCAGTTCCTAAGCGGATGAATTGCGATCTTGAATTTAAATAGGAAGAAATCCACTTAATGAATCCATCTTCGAATGAACAGTCAATTAATCTTTGAATAATGACATCATGTGGGATTTTATCGAAGGCTTTACTGTAATCGTAGGAAATCATAAAAGCACCTTTTGTTACATCATCATCCATGTACCTTGTGATGGCATCTTGGATGGCAAGCAATGCGCAGAGTGTTGAGGAACCTGGACGGAAACCGAACTGCTGATCACTGAAATTACTTAACAATTTGGTCTTTACAGAATCAAGCACAAAATATTCCAGTATTTTAGCGGATGTTGGCAGTATACTGATCGGTCTGAGGCTTTCTACAGATGGATTAGAATTCTTTGGTACTGGCGATACAGCGCATGTTTTCCAGTGAATTGGAACGTACCCACTCTTGATGGAAAGGTTAAACAAATGTGCCAAAATATCCGATATTATGGGCGCCGACTGTTTGTATATCATGTTAGGAACATCGAAGGACGCTTCCTGCAATTCAATTTGGTAAGTTTCTCGTAAACCTGTAAAGAGTCGATTTTCAACTGCCACGATACTTGGTTGTTACCATGCAGTGGTATGTCATTGCTGTCTTGGAAGCTTGATGATAATGCATTATTTATATTTTCAATCCCCGCAGGAAGATTCGAGTATTTTGATACGAGATTCATTGTGGTCTTTTTATTACGTGCCCCGGTATGCTCGTGAACAGTTTTCTATAGATCTCCCGGTGCCATACGTTTAGTCCAATTGAATTTCGTTTTTTCGATTTCTTCACGCACTTTGATTTTTAGGTGGTCATACAAGGAGTAATTTCCACACCGATGCGCATGCCATCGTTGATTGATAAGAGATTTTATTTTGGAGGTCATCCACGCCTTATCTTCACTTGTATCATGAACATAGCTTACAGGAATGCATATGTTTGCTAATTTATTGAAAATTTCATCAAACTTTAGACATTTGAAATCAATGGAGAGACCTTCATCATAAATAAAATACCAATCTACATCATTCAAGTATGATAAGAAGAAGTCCACATTTGATTTCCGCAAATCGAAGACTTTGCGAGTAATATGGCATTTATCGCCGGAGATTTGGGACATTTTGGGCTTTGCAATCAGAGATACATGCGACACTTTTGAGATGTCAAGGGGAGCGCTAATCTGAATATCGTAATTTGTTGCCAACTCATAGGAAAACAAAATGTAATCCAACTCAGCTTGTCCATATGTCGGACAATTATTTATATTCACCAAGCACAAGTTACTACAAATTTGGTTAATGTTGTGACGATTTAGATCCCCACACAATATAATTTGATGACCAATGTATACATTCAAAATCGAATATGTAAGAAAATTGAAGGGCTGTGTGCCGGTTCCATTATCAAAAAATCTCTGTTCTCAGCACGAAATTCTTTATTGCCCGATATTTCGCCAACCAGTTCGGTAGGCATCCTCAGAGGCAGTGGCTATCATTAACATTGAACACTTTTAAGAGAAGATAAGAACAATAGAAATAATTATTAAGACAAAAAGACAAAAAGGAAGTCACCGTAGATAATCACTGGCGCTGAGTGGAGCTCCACGCTCTAACCACGTCCTCGTAGCAAGCAGGAATAGGTTCCGTTCGATTAACACAATTGTCACTCACTTGAATGTGCCAGCTTTCTAAAAATAGCCTCTCTCGATAGCGAGATTCCTGCACAATAACCTGGGAATTCCACCAGTCAATGCGATGACTCTCTTCATACGCATGCGATGCAATGGCTGACTTTTCAATTTGTAGATTTCTAGACATATACTCTTCGAAACTAATAGAAATACTGCCAGAGAGGAGGTAGAGGCGGAACGGAAGGTAACCCTACCTTATGTGCAGAATGTGACGGACTGAATCGGTCGAGTATTAAACGACTTTAATTTTAAAGTGTTCTTTCGACCTCCTACAAGACTTTCAGACATTTTAAATGTTCCAAAAGACCGCCCTCCAGAAGATAAAAAGAAAGGCGTTGTTTACAAGATCAACTGTGCCGACTGTGATAAACACTATATTGGCCAGACGAACAATGCATTGATCGCAAGAATAAAACAGCACGAAGCAGCGTGGAGAAATCTACAAATTGAAAAGTCAGCCATTGCATCGCATGCGTATGAAGAGAGTCATCGCATTGACTGGTGGAATTCCCAGGTTATTGTGCAGGAATCTCGCTATCGAGAGAGGCTATTTTTAGAAAGCTGGCACATTCAAGCGAGTGACAATTGTGTTAATCGAACGGAACCTATTCCTGCTTGCTACGAGGACGTGGTTAGAGCGTGGAGCTCCACTCAGCGCCAGTGATTATCTACGGTGACTTCCTTTTTGTCTTTTTGTCTTAATGATTATTTCTATTGTTCTTATCTTCTCTTAAAAGTGTTCAATGTTAATGATAGCCACTGCCTCTGAGGATGCCTACCGAACTGGTTGGCGAAATATCGGGCAATAAAGAATTTCGTGCTAAGAACAGAGATTTTTTGATTCAAAATTCACGAATAAACTCCAAGTCCAAATTATTTGAATCACAAGATGTAAGTTAAGGTGGAATATAGAGCAATGCAACAATGATCTTCAATTCTGATAACAGTAGGAATAGATATTCGATTTCAATCGGTAGAGAGATATCAAGTCTTGCACAAGAAATGCCATCTCGAATCCACATAGCTACTCCTCCACCGACACGGTTCTCGGGGTCGCGTAAAATATTTAATGAAAATCCCGTTGGTCTAAATGAACGATTTTACCATTATGAATCTTCACACTCTCACCATTTACTCTTCTCCTTTTCAATTCAGTCCGCAACCATTTTTGTTGTTCTTGTTGCATTGGAGTAAGGTCCGGGTTTATGAAAACTCGTTCGTATCCCTTTACCTTCCGTAATTCCTTAGCCTTTTTTAAAATTGCTTTCCTTGATCGAACATCTGAACAAACGACTTTAAGTAATCTCGATGATGCAAATTTCTGTGGCTTACCAATTCGATGGCTGTCAATTACAGTTGCATCAGTTACCTGCAGATCCACCATCAATTGAAGTACCTTATTGTAATCCGACATCTTGCGATCATCGACACTACCCTGAAGTTCCTCAGAAACTTCTGACAGAACTAGATTGCATTTCTTTTTATCCCTTAGCTCAACCTCATCTAGTAGCATTGCATTATTCTCTGATACCTTGCCAAAAGACTCAATGATTACTTTTAATTCCATTTCCTGTGAGTTCTGTCTGTTAACAACTCCAGCCATAGACCTCTCAAGACATTCAACTTTATTTGATAATGCATCCATTCTAGTAATCATGGTGTCAAACTTTTCCGTAATTCTTTTTTTCAAATTCTGTAAACATGGATTTTAGACTTGCAGATTCAGCAGTTGACGTTTCTTCTGGTTGTTTCTTGGTTCCACGTTTTGACTCACGAGATGCCATTATTCTTCAATACCAAGCTTGAATCGATAAAAAATGCAATTACCAGTAGAATGTTTGAACTCAGTGTCAAAGACTTCTAACCACGAACGCTAACCACTCGACCACGAAATTTTAAGAAATAAGCGTCATTTATTATTTTTTATCAATTTTAATTTATCTTTTTGCTATATAATTTTTTTATTTATCAGTTTGTTAATGACTATTGTATTATTTTTCATTATTCACAATACTTCGGCTGTCACGGCTTCAGTTCCCCTGAAACTGGCTGTGACAGCCGAAATATTGGATGAATAATAAAAAAAAGAATGCTCACTTCTTCATTATAAAAAACTTAGACAAGCGAAAACTGCTGATGAAGGCATGTCTCTAATCATACAGTAGCCTCCATATTTGTGTGAGATGAGATCTATGATCTCTAATTCAGCGGCTTTTACTTTTAGATTCAATCAACAGACATTGATGCAATAAAATAAAGAATACCACATATTTTTTGTTTGCTTTTGTGTTCGTGGTTCATAGAAGGCTCGTACAAATGCGAATCCATTGATGAATACAAGCAAATTTTGCTATTTGCGCATTACCGAAGTATTTTTCTTGAATGCGGAGATGATGGGGATTTTCCGATGCAGTCATCCCATCAGATACCATGCTGATTTTGAATGCTTAGCCAAGTCTATCTCTGTCATCATTCATTACTGAAGACAACAAACAGTAAATCTGATCCACCCTTTGACTATCTCTCATGAGAAAATGACAACTGATACAGTTTGTCCAAATATAAGTGAATAATCGTCAGATAATAATCGAGCAACGCAGCATGTAGCGAGTTGAATTATTGTAATTCTCAATTGTTGAATGCTTTGGAAAATGAATGCCTGGGTATCAGATGAGATTTTGGATTTGGCTATTCTTTGCTCAAACATCCTTTGTTCATCATCACTTGATGATTGCGTTGAGCAATAATTTGGGAGACATTGAAGAAAAGGAAGAAAAATAAGATAGATAAAAAGAAGATTTTGATGATGTTGATGTAAAAATAGATGATCATGAAGAAAAACACCATGGAACAGATGAGAAATAAAGAAGAAGAGCTAGATGAAAAGCGAAGTTGCAAAGGAGAATGAAAAGAAGAAAATGTTAGAGAGGAATTGAAAGGAAAGATAAAGAAGGAAAGGAGAATAAGAAATAAGAGAGAGAGAGAAAAAAAGTAAGAGAGGAATACACAGAACAAAAAGGACAAAGAAGAAGAAGAGAGAGAATCGTCGAAAATAAGGAAGAAGAAGAAAAAACATACATGGGGAATAGAAAGGAGAGGGAGAAAGAGAAGAAAATGACGAATGAAAGAAGGAGGAGAAGATAGAATGTAGAGTCGAAGAGGGAGAGGAGTAGAGAGAAGGAGTGAGATGAAAACAGAGAAAGATGATGAGATGAGAAGAAAAAGATCTAAACTTGGAATAAAGAAGATTTTTGTAGAAATTCACGGAGGATGGAACATGAGAAAAGACAAGGAAGAAGATAAAGAAAGAAACGAGAGGAATTAGACTATGAAAAATAAGAAGCTGACAGTGGTGAAAAGGAGGAAAGAGAAGAAAAAGATAACGAGAAAGAGAAGTTGAAAGAAGAAAATTTAGAAAGAAAGCAAGGAGGAAAAATTAGAGAAAATCCATATGTGAGAAAATGAAAACTAAGAAAGAGAAGAAGAGGCAAGGAATATAATAAGGGGAATATAAAGAAGAAGGAGATAAAGCAGAAACTAAATGTGCAGGCTAATGGAAGAGGAGAATGAAAAGGTGCAAAAGAAGCAGTGACGAAGAAGATTATGAAAGATGAAAATGAAAGAGAAAAAGATAGAAAGGAAAGGAGAGAAGATAAAAAGAAGAAAAATGATGAAAAAGATAGAGATGAAGGAAAAAAATGCGAAAGACGATGAGAAACAAATATGGAAAGTCAAATACACGGAAATGTAGTTTTCTGTCATAATAATCATCATAAATGACTTTCATCAAAATTCCCGTATGCGTTTATCCCGTGCACTGATTCGAATTGGGATTGTTTCATTAATTAATTGTAAAGAATCTTGATTTCAGAATAATACTCCGCCTTGTGATCAAATTTCCATGATGCATTTGACTTGAAATCACTTTGAGTCGTCATGCATTTGCTTTTTCAGCTATAATTGATTCTCTTCTATGGCAATTTGCATCATATTTCATTCTAGGATAACATCAACAATATATTTCAATGTAACCCTCGCATCTCTGCTCCGCGACTTAGCAACATCATGCGAGACTATCTCAGTGAACAGATATCGAACCCATCATTTTCTTAGTTTTGTGAGACAAGCTATTGCGACGCTGTTGAAGTGTCTCAGGGAAAAGCGAAGGTGTGAATCGTCCCATGCGTGGACTATTTCGATACATTGTCGAGGTTGAAGGCCAGCAGGGAAGAGTTGATGATGTTGAATTAAATGATCATTTCATGGATATTGAGAATCCGGACAATTCGATCATTCCGACAGGTTATATCCTTGAAACAAGTTGACATATATTTAACATCAATAGGTGACATTGCCACGCTTAATTAAGGAACACTCCAAATCCGTGGTTGAGGCATTTTATACTTCTACGCGCGTGCATGCGCGCTGCACTAAGGCTGCGTTTACAATTGCAACTTGATTGCTGACACTTTTCGATCCATGATGAGTCAGAAAAGAATGGACAAACAATTGAAGCAAAGGGATGCCTTCAATAATCGTGCTTCGTGCGTCACCAGACAATAGCAATCTAGCGAATGGTGCTAAAGAGAAATGCATTGATTCATCAACTTATCATCCTCTGAGTGTCAATAAAAAGTGGCAGATAAAGTTCAACACGGCTGAACTTTAGTTGACACTCAGAGGATGATAAGTTGATGAATCAATGCATTTCTCTTTATCACCATTCGCTAGATTGCTAATGTCTGGTGACGCACGAAGCACAATGTGTCAGCAATCAAGTTGCAATTGCAAACGCAGCCTAAGACTCAGCAATCACTTGATCTGATGCTGTTAAAACATGGGGAATGTTATGAAAACGCGCTGGCGAGCGTTTATAGTTTACGCGTCATCTGCGGTTTCCCGCGTTGCCGCTTTAACCACGGATGAACCGCTTAGCATGTTCTAGATGCTTAGCCCGCTTAGCCTGGGCATGAAATTGAGGTCCTATCACATTGGTTAGCTTCTGATACATACAGACACATGAAAGGCAAAGTCTATATAACAGGACTGCCGACAGATGTTGGAGTAATGTCCCGCGGTAACCACGGATGTTTAGGGTCATGTATAATTACGCGCAGTTTACGCGTGAATTAAGCGTAATTGAGCGTGGCATGTCACCTAGTGACAATTGCATTCAAAACAACTCATCTATTTAGCGTGCTGTTAGAAATCGCACGCGTTGACATGCCGCCTAAAAATCCATGCACATCGCGAGAAATGCTCAGGCGATTCCGCAAAATATTTCGCTTGCAAGAACGCGAAATTAACAATAAAATACAGGTGAACATAATTGTTTACTCATCGCATTTCATAACGTGAGAGTTTTTTGTATATCTTTCAGTAAGTCGAAGAAAAATTGCCGACTCCTTCTAATTTCGCAAAATTACGGTCCTCTAGAGGTAGCTACACACACTTTTTAGTTTTGTTTCGTTTTTGCATTTTTCTAGCCATTCGAACGAGACTAAAATGTTTGTTCACTATTTACTAAATGTGTAATGAATTAAGACAATCGTGCTTTTTTACAAATTTGAGTGGGCAATTTTGCTGCACAACACTGTATAAAAAGTATGGAAGTTTCGTCGGATTTTGTAATTCGTGGATCTGCTTCTAGCAACCAAACCAATTGCAACAGGGTCAAAGAGTTAGTGAAAAACAGAACGCTGATTAGCGATTTCATTACGGAGTCCCAAAAACTGATGTCCAAAACTCAGAATTTTGGATTAATATTAGACCATATTGCTACTCAGAATTTCAGATTTTCGCCCACCAGTTTTGGGCTTCCGTAATGAAATCGCTGGTCAGCTCTCTGTTTCACTATTTAGCTGTTTTTTGTTACTCGCCCTTCCGCTTCTTTTTTTCCCTTGCTCCGGAAATTTCAAGTCATTCTGAGCACTTCGACTTTTTGATGCTTTTCATTTAGCAATATGCGTACATCGATATGCGTTTTCCTTGAAAAACACTTGTACTCTATAGAAATATGAGCTAGCAGTAGGGTAAGTAGAAACATCATAGAAGCCCTGCTTCGTTATCTTCAATAATTTCATCATTTTGAAAATGAACATTTTTCATATTGAAAATCCCAGACAAAATTCCTTTGACGGCCTCCATCTGCGTGCATTTTGATAAAAATTCAAGATCTGCGGCTTCAAAATGTAATTTATAGTTTAGCAGCAATGTTTATGACACATTATAAAGCAATTAAAGCATGATTTAAAACCATTATTGAAAAGAATACGCAAAATTCGGTGAAAGCCTGATTTTGAAGCTGCCATCTTTGCTATAACCTTTATAAGAACTATCTTATTTTGGAATAGGGCATGTGGTAAATAATTTGATGCCGGTACATTTAAGTTTGTATGCATGAGATGAACAGCACTAATTTTCATGAATGCATAACTGGCTCCTTCAATCATCTAAACACCTGCAGAAGACACTGAAGATGGTAATCTGTTATCAAAGTCAACATTTTCGGCCAATTTGCTGGAGTAACGGTAGCATCAATCTTGTCACATATCAATTCGGAGAGGACATGTTTTTAATCACATCTAGGTCTACATCTTTCATTTTCATTATAGTTTCGTTTGCATCGTTTGATTTTCCTTTGATGATCGGTCACATGTATAGGGCATCATTTCAGAAATCGCCGTTATATAGTGTCATAATTTGAATATTTTCAAATTCAATAAGTGTTGACAGAGAAATTCATTGAAATCGGCAAGCAAAGCGAACTGATGATATATTGACTTAAGTTACAAATTTTAGATATGTGCATGCTACTAAATTGAAAGTAGTCTGTAAATTCACAGATTTCTGTTCAGAGCAAAAGCAAGCTTCTTTCTTCCTTGTGCATGCAGTCTTTCTTCCTTGTCTTCTCAGCTCACCCGTGCTGTTCATTCCAATGAATTTTTATCGATCCTTGAAAGTTTATTCAATCGCCAACATTCAGAACAAGTCACAGGAAATTTCTCAAAATTTAGTAAAAATTCGTTAATTTAAATCTTTAAAAATGTATTAGTTGCTTTGGGCATTCAGCAGATATGGAAGGTCCTTTACAGCTTGCATCGAGATATCATAGCGTTGGGAATGAGAAAAGATTATTTAATAATAGAATATTTCTAAGATAATCATTCTATTACAAGATAGCTAAGCAGGTAGAGCGATGGCCTAGACTACCATACGTCGGTGGTTCAAATCTAGCAAGACTGGCAGTAATTTTTCGTCTGTGATATTGTCTGCAATTCCTGCAATTGTCCGCAAAATTCCTATCTGACTACCGAGACAATATACGCGGATCTTACTTGGTTTAATATTGTTGCTACATTTGGATTGAAAAAGACTTTTGTTGAACGCTTTCCAATATGTTACTAATTAGAAAGGAAATGGATAACTCTTTAGAAATGGCATTCTCTTTATGTCACTGCAAATCCATCGATGAAATAAAATATTTTTATTATACATGTACATTTACTTCATAGGCCTACCTAAAAGAGGACACTGTAGGCCAAATGCATGCATATTCATAGACATGTACTATGCACGTTCTCTAAATATCAAAAACTTTGTGTATGAGATTCTTCCGTTTTCAGATACCGTTTTCATGGAATGACAACATACAATGAGATGAGGCGCCACTATCGCACTGTTCTTCTTTCGGGTGGAAAATTTGTTTATTTTGACGATATGGGCCCAGGACGACTGCAACCACTTACGAATTTGCTTGACTCTCATCATTGTCATGTTTCTTCTATTTTCTTATCAAATAAATTTATAATTCTGTTGACTGTACCATTATCTTACAAGCATACCATATTATGACAGAGAAAAGTATGTTGGTTAGATTGACTGATTTAAGGTAGAAGCTTCAACACTGGATAATTTCACCAAAACTGATGATTTTTTCATTATGCAAGAATCGCACTTATTAGCAAGTTTCTTATCTTTTATCACCTCAGGATATTATGTAACTAATGAATTACCAATCCGCTGCAGAGATTTGATAGCATGGAACCGAAAAATGTCATCCTACTAAGACTTTATGTTTTATACTAAATGAATTAATATGCACAATAGCTACAAAGCATTGCAATCTTTTAACAATGAAGCGATTCTGAATCCTTTTTAGGACAACATGAAAGTTTTTCTTTAACTAACATCGTAATTACAAACAACAAACATGGAGAAATTAGCGATACCAGCGTTCCGATGGACGAACACTTGTAAACCGTCTTCTTCAAACATCTATTGACTTCAGAGGCACAGCAGCATGCACCGAGAAGGGAAGCGCACAAGAGGTAATTCCACATTGTGATGGTGCAATGGAATTGTGCTGTATTAAATGATGGTTCGGCTGATCTGGAGAGGGTTGGATTTTGCTAAGATTCCGATGAAATCCTTGAAAACCGTAAAATCAATTTTTCTCGGCAAGTACTTATCCTCCCGTGAAATCGGACGGCAAACCGTGATCAGTGAAGCAATTCCATTCTCTTGGTATGTCTTTGCAGTGATTCTCTGCAAAAATTAGAATTTGAAATTTTAATGCCAGTAGGTGGTTCCGCGAACTTCACAGCGGACCCACATAGGCGAATATCTTTGCAATGCGGGCGAGTTTTGCAAATCTGATTACAGATTTGTGATTAGGAGATTCAAATTAGTAGGAGAGGATGGATTTTGCTGAAAAATTCTTTGTATTAAAAAATGGTTCCGCTAACTTCACAATCAACTTGCAGAAAAAGTGAATTTCAGATTTCCGGGTGAAATCTGGATTGTTTTGAAAGATGAGGCACATATTCGTAATCAGCACAGCAAAATTGATTGGGTAGTGACCAAAAGAAATTGATTTACTGCGTCAATCAGCGAGACTCAGTAATTGGTTCCGCTAGATGGTTCCGCTAACTTCACACACGTACCACCCACTAATCTTTGTAGGCTACAATGTTAGAGAATAAAAGGTTCCTATTATTTGCAAGCAATTTTCGGGTATACAATTAAATATGCAGTATCCGTTGAAAGCATCGACCATATAGAAGGTCACAACTCAATAAATGATCCGATTACATTCAAAGCAAGAGAGTTATTTTTGTTTGGCACTTTTTTTTTGCTTCCTACCCGAGAAAATTTCCCGGTTAGATTTGAAAGTCAGCCGAGTAGTCTGTTTAAAGAACTGAACGAGTTATTAGCTAGCATTTTGGTGACCTACAAAGTTATAGTGTTAAATTCCAAGGTTGTCCGAGTACTTCTATATTTCTTCTTCGATTTAGCATTGATTTATGAACTATCTCCAAACACGACCCCTTTCCAAACACACCCACCAAGCACTATGCAGGACATTAACTCCTTAGCGCGATGACGGATAGATCCGTCACCATGAACAGCGCCATGACGGACCTATCCGTCATGAGTAATTGCTTTGTCTTATTGTCGGATTTCACTGCTAGCTCAGTCTGTTGAGGTTTATAATTGAGTTTGGCGCTTTTTAAAGATTCTTTCACAGACAGATACACGCACACAGCGCACGCCGTCGAAAATGCAAGCAGAAGTAATATCTATCCATGTCTGTTCAAAATGTAGGCCTACCTTCTGACCTCTCAAAAAGGCGAAAAAATTGTCGTTTATCTTCCTTTCAAAAGATTCTTTACATGATCGTAGATACATCATACATACTGATAACTGGCACAAAAGCGTTCGACTTTGTGAATGTCACATGAATCGAAACGCCGGTGTTCGCGGTGCGGTTCGCATGATCAGAGGGATACCAGCGGAAATGCGAGAGAAAAGGCAAGTATTAGTGTCTTCCACATTCAAGCGGAACGAAAGCGGTGTATTGGCCATCAGATTTACAGACAAAAGAGACGTCTACTTTCTCAGTACTGTCGATAAAGCAGGTGCTATTCAGGAGCAAATACATCTTCCGGGAGGCAGGAATCAGAGCTATCAAAAGCATTCTACAGTTAGGCAATACGATTTTGGGATGCTATAGGCCTATGTGAATCTAGCAGATCATTACCTCTCTAGAATCACAGTGGCTCGACGTAGACACACTTGGTTCAAGAAATACGGAATATTAATGCACATGATTCAACATATGCTAAATGCTGATATAATATACAAAAAGGAAAAGATGACAGGATCGAATTTTTCCAGGATCGCAACAATTCACCTTACCGGCATACATTCAGTTCCATCAAAGAGCAAAGTTCGTATAGCACGAATTCTTTGCGGCCCTTGAAGTGCATTGTTACAGGATGTACATTTTCTTGAAATAATTCTTTCAACTTCAAAGAAAATAAAGCCACAGAAACGATAATATGCAAAGAATGTTGGGTAATCAGTGTGAGAAAGGAAACATATTATCAGTGCGCAAGAGGGGATAATGACCTTCGATTTTGCGGTCCATGTTTTGAAAAATATAACATTTTTCTCCTCTCAGTCATGAAATCATAATCTTCTACAGAGCTGATCATAAAAAAAGGACCACCTATTTTTCACTAAATTCAATCGATTCCCACGCCTTCGTTCAATCCATCAAAGATGTTCATGTTTGGTATCTTCAGAATCCTTAATAAAATAGATGGTCCGCTTTTCATGATCAGCTCTGTAGAAGTAAGTCACGTTTTCTTTTAGCCTCACTTTCATAATAATTTTCTTTGAATTTGTTAAAAAGATTATATTATGTACTTTTCTATGGCGCAATGTATCAGCAACTTTTTGAGACATTTGGGCGTTTAAGGGTTAAGAATTTTGTAACAGATTGATTTTCTCAAAACATGCAAAACTTGCAATGCATCGAATTTCGGCGAGCAGATCACCCTCCCAAAATTGGTTACAAAACATGAATTGAGTCACTTTATGTTGTGCTTTTACAATATGGTAGGCCCTAGGGAACCACAATAGTGCCACGCTGGCACTGATGTCCCGTTTTTTGCTGGCGCCCTCTTAACGCCCCATGACGCGACCACTGCGCCATGATAACGCCACCATCTCGCGATATCTGCGCCCTGTTATCGCTCGAGCGATTGTTCTGAGTTTATGCAACGATTGAACTCATCTGAGTTTCATGCGTAACTCGTTCGATGCACGTACATCGAACAAGTTACATATTGCGGTATTATTAGAATATTTGTCAAGTGAAAGAGAGTTGGGACTTAATTGAAATGCAAGTCTATAACTTACCTAAAGTTCTACTCATACATGCAGTAGCATTGCCATAGAAACTTTTATTCTTTGAGAAAATATGCATCGAGCGAGTTGCGTTTTTTTGGTCACTTATTGCGAAAGCGAGGTTTGATTATCTAGTCGTTATACTCTACGCTCAATTAGATAAATGAAATAAGAGTCTGTCTGTGAGTGATCACATTCTAAAAGGTAACTAATTATGTACAATTGATTTCATGCAACAATGATCTTTATATAAAAATGCTGTGTCAATATTCGTGCATGGAGCGAATCACGCAAAATTCTGGTGTCAGGTGTAACAGTGTCTCTAAAGTTGAAATGGAAGAAAATTAATATCATTATGCGGCAGTATAACAATCATGACTAAGCTGTTATGAGATGCCAAAACAAATATGAAAGAATTTGTTTCACACTTTAGAAATGAGAGCTGATGAGATGCTGCGCTTCGGGACATGATTTTTCACTGATTTTTACGATTTTGCTACACCAATTTTGACACCATTCCATATCCAATCAGACATAGAGTAGGGCAATCAGAATTAGTTGCTCATTGAGTAAGGAAATGATTATGGAACTCCAACCATGACTCATGTGTTTGGATTAAGTTATAAGAATTATAGTTATCTGTCTGCCTTGGGACATCAATTTTGTATATTTTGGGTGAATCACCCAATAATAAAGATGCAAGAATTTTATTACCATGTTCTCAAATTGTAGCGAGCAAAGTCCACAAAACAGATGAAGTCTCTTTTCTCTCGTTTATTGCGATGCCTTTCAACCGTTATCAACGGCCATCGTCAGGCAAGTGACAATTTACAAACTGGTCAACGACCAGACCGTCAATAAAAACAGCTCATGAACTATGACACGATAACGTGTCACTAACCATCCAAGCAAACAGATCACGTATAACTTGCATTTTGTTACCAAAAGAAATAAAGAGATAAAGACATAATACTAATTAAAGTTAATAAGTAACATCAATATAACAACTACAAGACAACCGAAGACAACATTCTTTACCGAAAGATCAAGAAAAGTGGAGTCAATGAGTCAAAACTTAGTAAGGCAGGAGTCTCACTGAGCACTCAAGGAATGTTTGGTCCGGTTTGCGGAGTCACGCTTCTTTGACCAAACCGATTCTTTAACTACTCTCCTTCACCAAACTTCTTCCTTTTCCAACACAGTCACGCATCGAAAGTCGACACGATGTTTGTTCTCGTGAACATGACGGGCCACCTCCGAACGCTCTATGTCAATGTTCTGTACACTCCTCTGCTGTTCTCTCTTTCTCTCGTGAAGGGTCTGCCCAGACTCATCCACGTAGCTCCATATACAGTTTTCTTCGGTACAGGGAAGAGGGTAGATGACACCCAACTCTGTCGACAGCGGACAAGAGAAGCCTTCAAAGTCGATGGTCGTTGATAACGCTACTAAACCAGAGAAAAGAAACTTCATCTGTTTTGTGGACTTTTCTCGCTATAATTTGAAATATGCCTAGTCCTTTATTCAATAAATTACTATGTTCACCATTTGGCGGATAAGTTGATGTCAATTTGCAAAACTATTGACTGAATTGCCAACATCTGCAAATAGATAACACATATTATACCACTTCTATAAAAGCTTTAATAATGCTTGCGAGCCTGTTTCAGTGATAGCCCCCCCCCCGGAACACGAACCTCCAACGAAGGCTTGTTAGAAGTTCGTCATTTTTAGTTCGCGAACTAAATTATGTCCATCACTGAAGTTCGCGCGGAAACTATTAACGAACTGTGGATGGACGACCTCGGTCGAACTTTAGGCACACTTACGAACGAACTTATCTGAACCTTGATCAGCAAACACAAACGAACCTTAAATGACTTATCAAAACTTAGCAAACTCTGAACGAACCCTCCATATTCATTTATTTCGGGTTTTCATAACTCTGAACTACCTCTCAACGGACTACGAACTTGAAAAACACAAATATCACAATAAAACAAAAATAATTATTGTACAATACAATTATAATTAGAAAAAAGCATGGAAATTGGAAATGGAAAGCATGGCATTGGTGAATTGGAAAATGCTCAGACACTTTAAATGAAGAGATTAAGTGAAGTGTCTTTAGAGTAGGCCCTACTTGCTATTATATGCACTATACTTTTGTATGAGCAAAGTTAAGAAAACCTGCCAAGTTGGTTACATCTAAAAGGTACAATTCTAACAAAATACAAGTTGTGATATTTTTTGATGACTAAATCACTCTCTGAACACTTACAGTACCGGAACTGAAATGATTGAGACGACGTGTAAAACAAATGGCAGTCTATCTGGATTGATTAAAAAACTTTGAGCAATCTGAGAATTTCATATGAATTAATATTTTTTTCGACGCTTGAAAAGTATTACAGAACAATAAATGTTCCTAGTTTGCGCATTTGTCCTATAAAAAGCTGCGGAAAACTTTTAGCTAGCCATTATATAGCCAGGCTGTCTGTGTAGGGCCTAATCTCTGTAGCCCATAAAAAGATTAGAGAGCTGCCTTTTTCTTGGGCAATCACATCTACACTGAGAAGAATTTCTTTGCAATGACCAGATTATTGAGCACAGGGGTGGACGTGAAGCACTTTCTATCTCTATCCGGCCTCTTCCAATCAAAAATAGCTTTGTCTCGCCTTCTTTGAAGAATTTGTATAATTATAAATAGGCTATTTACTCTACTTTTGTACTGCAGCAAATTTTAAAACGTTGAAGCGATTGATCCGATTCGGTGAAGTCATCGTTAACTTACACTTCGAATGTCTTGGAGCCTATTATTTTCTATGCTTCATGAGATCTTTTTTTGGTCTAATTTATACATCGCTTGGCATGAGAGCAGTAATAGAGGATTCGCATGAGGAGATGGATGACTTGATTTAAAGAGAACTGAGCATACTTCTTTTCGATCCTTCCTTCAGTCCTAAATTACATGTACTGCTGTTTTTGTTAGATGTTTTGGACATTGAGTGAATTTTCTCGGTTTTTTGTTACATGAGTTTCTGATGTCTAGCATTCTTGATTAATTTTTTCTGCATATGCTTTTAACATTGAGTGTTTTGTTCTCGATTCTTCAGCAATGCATTTTCAGTATCGACTCTTTTAATATCGGCTTTTTAGATGAATCTTCAGTGTCGAGTGTTAATAGGCTATATCAGCTTTTGTCATGCCTCAACTGAATTTCCTAGTAGCATTCTGAGTTTTAGCATCTTCGTTTGATCATTTATAGATTGAATTTGACAAGCTTAATAATCAGAAATATTTATGTCTTCTGTTTGTGAAAAATGATAGAGTCTAGCTCCAAGATGCTAGAAGCTTGACCAAGTATCAAAATATCATTTAGGTTGCTATGTGAATGCAATATCAAATCCTAGACTTCACAGGCCAATTACGCGGCTATATGAATTAGAACTTATCCTGTGGTCTTGCAGCAATTTGATAGATAATGGATACGTTCTTTGTCACTTCTAAAAATATACACATGTTGTAATCCGGTACTTCTTAAACATTTATCAATGCATGAGTGTGCATGTATCATGCTATCTAAAAAAATTCCTTGAAAGGCATTTCCGAAAGCTAACATGTATCAAGACCAATATTCAGTAGAATGATAGCGAAAAACTTTCTCGTTGCATATTGGCCCTAACTATGTTGAAAAATCTTTAAAAGCACATTTTAAAAGAAAAATGATAAAGCGTTCATGAAGCAGTGACCATTACACCATCCCTTCTCTACAATTTTGAAAGTAAAATTCCGATTTTCATTAGTATTTTCTTTTATTTATTGAATGTGTGAGCACATTATTGTTCCCAAAGCAATCTATCATCATGAATGATATCTCTGATGTGTCCAATAAATTCTTTCGACTCCTTTGCCATTGTATGATGATCGAAATTACAATCTGAATATCTGAAAGAAATGAGGGATGTTTGAGTAAATAGTAAAAAATGAGCGTAAAATGCGAATGTGAAAATGATGTTTATCTGCTTTTTGTGAAAGTGTTTTTGAATATTTACTTGAAGTTTTTTGGTTTTTCTTACTGAAAAACACGATGTGGTGTGGCTATGTATGATGCAGATAGATAGGGAGGGGAAGGACTTGACTGTGTGTGTGAGAGAGGTGGAACTGAAGCAGGTAGATAAGTTTGCGTAACTTGTCGGAGTGGTCTCTGAAGGTGGTCGGGGCAAAGCAGAAGTAAGAAGAAGAATACAAGCCGGCGCTGGGGCGTACAGGAAAGTACAAGGAGTGCTGGTGGACAAAATATTAATAAGAGGACACGACGGAATGTTTAGGAAACAGGTGTCTTGCGAGCATTGACAAACGGATTAGAAACAATGACATTAGCTGAACGGCAGCAAAAGATGCTGCAATTGTGTGAAAATAACTAAATAAGGCGCATCTGTGTCGCAAGGTTGGTGGAGAGACGAAGAATTTCGGAGCTGAGGAGGAAGTACGATTGAAAAAAACGGTGACAACAGAAAGTGGTGGAAAAGAGACTGAGGTGGGCAGGGCATGTGGTAAGGATGGGAGATGAAAGGGGAAACAAGTGGAAGAGATGAATAACACAACGAAAAGAAGAAGAGGGCAGCCAAGGATTCGCTGGAAGCATCATCAAGACAGACATGGAATGCACAGAAAAAGACTGGAGAACTTGACGAAGAAAAAGAAGACGAAGGACGGATTGAAATGACTGATTAATTGTCAAGGACATGGCAGAGGGTGTGATGGAGAAGACATGAAGTGACTAATGACTACACTTTTGTGCTGCATATGAACATTGCATGCATGTTGTAATATTTATGTGTACGAAATTTTCCCCTGCCCCCTTTCAGGGAAAATAGGATTGTTAAAATAAATAAATTAATTAAATTAATGAATTGAGAATTGAGAATTGAAAGCTGGATAATAGCATATAATGACTACCGCAATTATCGAGAAATAGCACAAGTGAAGGTTTCAAATCTAACTGTGGATGTCTTCATTTCTGGCTCAAGCAGGTTATCAACATTTCTAATCCTAGAACGGCCAACGTGTGATCAATGTATCAGTTTCGAAAATAAATTCAATTTTCATTGAAAATATAGCCGGAGAAGTCCTGCTAAGTGACTTTGAGTTTATGAATATGCTTGCTTGAAACATGGACGTGTATTTTCTATCGGTAAATCTATAAGACTTCTTTCATTACAATTTTCTACGTGGCTGGTTTTAGCACCAGCCGTGTTCGAGCAAGTATTCATGAAATTTGCCATGCATCTGAAAAACGGAGTATACAGTCAGATGATGGAAAAAAAGTAAAGTGACTTCCAGTTGAATTACAATACATTGAAGCAAAGTGTTGATGTTTGTGATAAAATGGCAAAAGAGTATTCTGTTAACATATACTGAGAGTATAAATATATATAAAAAGTATATACTGAGTATATAGTATAACCAAACTAACTTTCCGGCTGTATACAGAGTAACATACGAAAACAAGTAAAGCTGTGATAATTCGAAGTGGTGATTCAATGATGATTCGTATATTGTAATGAGAAATTAGTTCGACATTTAAGCTAATGAATGTTATATTGCAGCTGCGCCACGATGCATGTCGGTTTATGAAATATACTGATTGATCTCTGAAGAACTTTCTTTTTGTTATTTCGTTATCTGGCGAATTGAAAAAAATCCGATAAAATCGCAATGCGCCCATCAAGTCAAATTTTTTCAAAATATCATTCAACTTCTGTCAACACATAATTACGTAGAATAACTGATTAAGTAGATAGTAAAATTCTAAATAGAATAATTAATAATATTGAGTTGCATCCTCAGTTGAAAAATGGGAACAGACCTGAATAGTTGCTATTCAGCAGCTATTAGCTGCTGGAATTATTCCATTTACATTTTGTTTGCAAAAATCAGTATTTATCAATTATTGCATGCGCATTACGTAGCTTAGGCGATTTGCCAGTGGTGTGTTTAATAAACTGGCAAATCGGTTTAAATATTTGCCAGTGTGATATTTAATGAATCCCCGCAGAAATTTCACTAACTTGTTAATTGTAAATCTCAGATAGTAAAATTGCCTATCTTTTAGTCTTAAGAGAATCAAAAAATTATTTCGAAATAGCCGCTTTTCTTCAGACGTGTTTAAAGAAAAATCTTGGAATACTCAACTTGTGCGAACTCTTGTGGAAATTCGTGGTCTGGGTGTAAATTGTCTAAAGTTTGTGAGATAGGCACTTGACTTAGTGTTTGAAAGAGGATATGCAGACGAATCATCCTCAAGAAAGATGACTGAATTGCAGCTCTCTGAGGCAATGGCATGAGGAGTTATTCAAAAGTTAAGGAATTCCAAGTAACTTGCTTAACTTGGCATTCCCCTGCTTTTGAATTATTTGCAATGAGCCAAGGGTTTTTTGCAATTATCTTTCCCTCGTGGGACGTGGAGGAGTGTTGAGGCAGATTTTGGTGCTAATTGACTCAGTCTTGTGGGAATGAGAGCCACAAGAGATGAAAAGTTTTATCTCTACATTTTGGGCGTCCTAGGGTAGTTTAACATAATGGTATCTTCCTGCAAATAGTGGCATATGACTTAATTTGAGAAATTTTGTTATCGGACCGATGCACCAAATGTGCGAATTTTATCAAATTGATATTTTGCTGCATAGTTTCATTTTTGATTAATTCACTTCATCTGCCATTTTACTCACAGCAAATTTGGAGGGAAAATATTTTAAGCACGCACTATAATTAATCCAACTATAGTAGGATATTAAATTCCAATTGTCAGTTGATCAAAGTCAAGATTTAAACTTTTATATCTTGAAAATGAAGCCTTATGAAAATCATGACTACATGGTAAAATATCCGATGCATTTCCTGATATTGAGGAAAATGTGGAGACAGTGACCAAAATTGCAGGCATATAATTCAAGTCAATGATAAATCATTTTAGGCCACGAATCTCAATCCCACGACCTCATTATTTTGGAATCTTATTGTGAATATCTGTTGTTTGCGAATCTCAATCCCACGACCTCATTATTTTGGAATCTTATTGTGAATATCTGTTGTTGCCCATCTTGACAAGATATAGGCTATCTGAGCACTCCAGCGGCCAGTGATCGGTCTGAAGGATTTTTCCACAATCCGGTCGCTTTATCACATCACAGAGGGAAAGTTGGAAGCCGACTTATGTCGAGATGGTGACCCTCTTGCATAGAAATTTGTAGATAACGATGACAATGCTTCGATTCTTTCTATATTTCCTGTTGTGCGCACACATTTTGAAAAAAACAAGACAAAAATATACTTCATTTGCTATACATATTTCTGAAATAATCAGCTATAACCACGACGTTCGCCTGTCACTAACTTAGCAACTTAGTTTCCGTATTTTTTCATCATTTTCTGTTGTATATCTGCATATCTGTTTTCATTTAGCTTTAAAGAATCCGTTGTAGCTGTCATAGAGACACACGGCTCAAGCATGACGAGAGTCACTTTCAAGTGTTTGGCAATTTACCATGAAGGCAAGCCAATCTAGGAGAGCTTCATAATTCTTCAGCACAATTGGCCATCAATATTTTGAGGTTTTAAGTGAGTCATGGACACGACAATCAAAAACGCGAAAAAAATTCTTTTCTCATATGCTTTGACAAGTGCTTCAGTGTAGCTTTTAAAAATTTTCGGTGCACAGGTGCGAGCAGATGCGGATAGCGCACTGCCCTAATCCGAACCAAAATCAATGGTTGATAAGAAAAATGCCCTCATACTAGCATTGAATTGTACATTACAAAGTTGTGTTTATACTGTCGTACAGATGTCGTAGAATGTAGAAAATTTGATTCACGTATCATTGCATTCTGGGATGGAAAAAAGTTATCAGACCTGAATTCTTTAGAGGGTATTATTGTTGAGATACTTTTTGCAAGATGAGAAACAGAGTGCGATGAATCAGTAAACTGCACAAAAATTCAATGAAATTTATTCCTGGAAAACTCGCAAATTTAAAAGAATTATTGAAGGTGTACTAATAGAATTAAGTAATAAAACACCGAAATAAAGAAAGAAGCTATTGAAAATTCGCTTTGAAGACACAACGATTCCAATCTACACTACAGCTCCACCAATTTTTGAAGCAAATAAACGTATTTTATCAGTGAGTTCATCGATATAGGATGGGTTTGCACACTACATACCGCAAAGGTAACATTTATCATTCACACTTATCACAGGAAAATTTGAACATTGCTAACTGAAGCGGTCAGTGAATAGGTCGTTCTATTGTGTTATGTGCATGAAATAGTCATCATACATTTTTCACAGTGTTCGAAATTTTGGAGTTTTTTCAATACTACTTATCCATTCTGAATTGAATCGAAGTCCAAGATGTGTTTTACTGTGCTATTTCATTGCACACTCTCTTTCGACTTCGTGCAAACAGGTCACGGATTCACTTCGCGTGTAAGATCTGTTGAATTTAATTATCACTTTGAATTGTGTTAAACAACTGAATGACTCCCTGTGAAATAATATATTGACATGAAATGGATACATCGATATATCCTATTTATGATAGATTCTTCAAAACTCTCCACATTAGGGAACGGAACGTGACAATTAGGTGTATACAAACTGTTACTATGGTACTAAAGCTGTTGACAACAGTCTCGAAAAACGGTTGTTTCTAGCGACTGGTGAAACAGCTTTGACCCAGATAAATGTATTTCAATATGGTGAACATAACTGGTTAGGAATCCTCCCCTCAAGGGCAAACAAATCACGAGGCCACTATCGATTTGGTCAGTCAAGTGTCAGTAGCTTATATGGCTAAATTGTCGTTTTAAAGCATTCTCTGAAACTCGTTGATTTTTGACCCTTGTTGTCAACCTTTGTCCTAATTTAGGCCTACTGACTAGATCAATGTGTTCGTGTGCTATTAAAAATTTTCAAATGCGTGTGAAGCTTGCGTATTTTAGCAAGTTCAGTAAAGTTTATCCTCGTGCGAACCTGTCCAAGACATTTTTCAGGAGTCGCCGTTATCTCCATGAAAAGTAATGCTACTTATGTGCTCGTTTTTGGAGTCTACATGCCACCGTGCGGGCGAACGATGCTTTAGGATGACTCATTTCACATATTAAATTCATAGCATATTTTTCTCTTCATTTCGACGAAACAAATATTCGTATTTGAGTGCTATCGTTCTATGCATTTAATTCATTCACGAAGCAGCTTGGCAGTCGCTTGATAGGGGGCACCTGAATTTCCGAACGAAACTATAGAATATACCACAACAGCAACATTGAAGTCGCTAAAAGTGCTCGACATCCCCTTTTCCAATTTGTTTGGAATTACAGGCTCTTGGAACAATACGAGAGGAATGTCATCTTTATAAATTATCGCAAATGGCTGATTGTGATGCATGCTTGTTACAGTATATTCACGTGGGAGTTGAGAGCAATCTGTAGAAGATTTAAACACATAGCGGACTTACAACTAGCGAGGCAACGGCTCTGATGGTAGGAAAACACAACTGATATTTGAGCAACCAGGACGGGTAAAATGCGTGTCATTTGTCGAAAGAATTCTTGAACAACTGGTGGAGATGAGAGGTTTTAGCAGTCCACTGACTAATCGCTCTTCACTTCAGCAGGCGGTTCTTACTACTATTGATGAATGAAAAGCATTCTAGAGAAGAGGATACTGCGTTTCTTCGAAAAATAGAGCGCATTTCTTGTCTCATGTGTAAAGTAAAGACTTTTGGAATTTTCGTTTATGGATGCAAAGTGTAGTAGGCCTACTTGAATCTTTAATGCCAGTAAAATAGTTTCCTCAGTGACAATCAGTGATGCTTAGTATCGTAGTCATACTTAGTGAATCAGTATGTCGAAAACTAGCGGCCTGCAAAGTATCGATCTCATTCCCAACCTAACATCGATATAAATAGCAGATCTCAGAAATAATTCATTGAAAGGATTTTGTCCTCATTTAATTTTTTCAATGAGCATGACTCATAAAGCAAAAAGTGAAACAAGCTTGGGATAAGTAGAGAAATATTATCCATCCTGATTTAGTCTAGCGGTCTGAATCCCCGACTGGAATCTCTACATGTTTTGCTGGATTAATCCGGCGCGCTCGATAAGCCATATTTTCTAAAGATAGAACATATCCCGGCGCGCAGGGATCTTAGAATTTCTATAAATAGCGCACTTCCCGGCGCGCTTTGGGCTTTGATGAAGTACATTTTAGGATACTATTCGTTCGTGCAAATATAACGCAAAAAATATTGCGAATGAAAGGATGAAAACGTACTCGTTCAAGTTAAATTACTGTGTTCGGTTACGGCGCGCATTGAACTCATCATGCGGATTTTTATTGAGTAGAATCTATAAATAGAATTTGGTGCCGGCGCGCGCCTGCTCATAAGCCCGGCGCACAATCCGGCGCGCTTGATGTAAAGATTCCAGTCAGGTCTGAATCTCAAATTTTTTGTGTGATGTATACCTTTGTGAACGCACTCTTACGCACAATGCCTATATTGACAACTTTTGACTTTTAAAAATTTCGGAGATCCAGATGATTTTTCAGTAAACGTAGCAATCTGGTAAACGTAGTAAGCCGACGTATAAGTAAACGTAGCAACCCGAAAAAATTTCTTCGAAGTCGGACTTTCTGATTTCAATGTGGCTTCATTTCTCTGGACGTCCAGTCTGACAGCCAGAGCGAGTTTCTGCAGGGGAAAAATGCAGGGGAGGCCCAAAATGTAACTTTCAGAGGTATTCCCCCTTATGCCTACTACGAATCTGCGCGTATGCCGAGTTCTAGTTTGTTCATCTTCTTGGCAGACCTGATCAAAGAAAAACACATTTTAATCCAATAGGTCGAAAATCACAGATTTTTTCTATGTTAATTCTTATCAGCTGAAAAGTACAAAGTGTAGAGCCACAATTTTTGACGTGGAATGTCATCAGGTGATTTTTCACATGTTCATGAACATTTATCTATGGAGTTTAACACATTGAGATTTTTCAAGCCTAGTACCGTCGGCAGGCACCAACATGTTGACCCACTTCTTCCACATTGAACCACATTCTCGCTTACATCGGCGATCAGATGCATACCGGTATTAACATCGCAGTCATACACATGATAGGAAATTACCTGAAGATACATAATGTCGAAAATTATGATTAGCCTATTCATTTTTTATTATGCCTTTTCCCTTTCTGCTGTCACAATCTGCAAAACAGTTAGCACGCGTGCAAAGCGTCTGTTCAGATCGGCACGGCGTCATGAGGGAGGATTTGACGTCATAAGTTGATTCGGCTGAGCTGGGCTAAGATTACGAACTGTAATGTCGGCACAAATTGCATAGCAGTTGTCACTCACACTTGCAGCTGAGTGATGACCTTACTTGAAAACATTGAAGTACGATGACATCTCTTTTTAGGCTGCTACTGAATGAATTGCAACTTAAATAGGAGACTTCTATGAACTTTGTTTCATTGTTGATATTTCGCTTTACGGTGATCTGCAGTGATGTCCCGCCGAACATTGAACTGTTATAGACAGCATATATATATGACCAATGCTTATCAAAAAGGGATTAAGAAGTTGGAGTGAATCGCAGGTCTGCACACTTTTATCAACATTGTCAAGAAAGGCTCGTTGAATCGGTCAAATCTTTGCCTTAATCTCAAAACTCAACGTTGTTTGGAAATCTATGATATCTTTGATTGATTAATCTTTAATAATGTGCCTAGGTCATTTGGATTTGTTTTTGCTTTACACATTAGATTCGGTAGGATCATTTCGGTTTACCACCTTATGAGTGGATCTAGCTACTTTTAAAAATTAGACCAGTCAGTGGGAATCACCACTGCACGGTTAGGGAAACACAGAACAATGATCACGTGATCACTGTTACCATCGAGACAGACGATTGGCAGGCGTGCCAACTGTTTTGCAATTTCTGACAACAGAAATGGGAAAAGGTCTATCATAGATACATGGTATTAGTTCATCTACCGGTATTTGCAATCATATGTACATCAAGAGTGTTCTTATTAATTTCGAGTAGGCCAAAAGATTGGGTATCACAGACTTTATGCAGCTGCACGTGCATTGCTGCAATATAGGCCCATAATTTTACAGAACATGCATTACGTAACTTCTACGTGACAAGTTCTTATGTTCTTCGGCATCATGCTACATGGCAGGCCTTCTGGCATTGCTGGTCTTTCGCTGTCAAGCAAGTATTATCATACATTTGTGTGACCATAACAACAGTGTAGGGGGTGTCTAAATGTCAAATTAAATGATTTTAAGAGGATTTCTTCGAGAAAAAATCGAAACTAAAAAATATAACATCAAGTCAACTTCAATAGTCATCCTTGATAGCAACTAAACTACTGTCAGTATGAATGACATAGCTGCTCATTACATGAGGGTGCAAAAGGTCTTTGGATCTGGGCATTTGCCTGGTTGATTGGTGGTAAAAAGCTAAGCTTGTTCTTTGACAAATTGGCTACCGGTATATTGCAATATGAAATATTCGTGCAATTATTTGACTTATGACGAGCTTTTTATTATAGCGAGCCTTACGCAATACCACCAAACCTTTTATTCCGACAATTATCGCAGCGAGCGTCGTAGAGGCCAAGGCGCTATGGCGATGACGATGTCACTCACTAACTGGGCGAACGATTATCCACTTTCATTAACTCTTTTTGACTGGAGCACACATGGATGCAGATACGATTGGAGCAACCTAAATACCTGTACGAACTGGTTTTCAGGCCGTTGTCACAAAATTAAAAATCCGTCAGATTTGCAGGATGTGATATCTTATGTGGCCAGTTGGTGATCGCATTTTCGTCCAGCAGGAGGCAACGATTGAGTGTGCCAAATAAAAGTTGATCTATATACAACGCTTACTGAGCCGCTCTTTGAAAAAGTCCAGGGTGGATTGCATTTTAAGTGTGCAGTGTCACAATAATTTATTTGACACTTTCCTCGTGCATCACTCTCTTATCTTAAGCAATCATTCATGGAATAATGAGATCAATTTTCAAACTCCGATTTTGTTCTCATCACTGACACAATTTCCATTTTTCGCGATGGACAACTCCACAAATACAATAACAAATAATAGTTTTCCACGCAACGGCGTTTGAAATTTCCTAAGACGTGGGAGGACTAATTTTGACAGGGATAGCTCGGACATAGCGGAAGTGGCGTGGCGATTTTTAGAGACATTCGTTCAACCAATGAGATCAATGCTTCAGATTATCCAAAACAACAATTCATCTCCTCTCAGACATCTCAATGCGAATCTGATCAGACGAAATAGAGCAATAACATTGGTCATTAGTGAAGAGATGAGCTTTCACCTAGTAATGACCACGTGAACTTGCGGCATTTATTTTACTATGCCTCAGAAAATTCGTAATTTATCTACGAAGAAGCACATGGAATCATGAAATTGAAATGTGTTGCGATTCTTTTCGGAAGCATTGCCGACTATGCTTAAGTAATGGCTGCCAAATTGAAAGCTATAATTGTGATTATCTTGCTTTAGATTTTTGAGCATTTTTTACAGTTGATTCACAATCATTGCTTTTATTATTCCATTCTCAAAAGGCCTTTTATATAATTGAGATAAAAACTTTCAAATAGAAGCCCGGAAATTGAAGCACCTTTTGTATATCTCAACTCGTGCATTCCGATGATGGTGCAATATTGCATCTCTGGTCACAACGCAATAGCATTTTTGTGACTGTTCGGTATGAATGACATTCTGATGTCTGCAGTTGGTTGTTGTTCTTCGAAAGGGCTCCATAACAAAACGCACTGATTGACATCTAGACACACAGACATGAAATTAAGTTGTTTGTCAGGAATTGAAGTGTGTGTTCAAATGACATCTTAGGGAAGACAATGAGAGTATAGGGTGTTGTAGTATCATTTTATTGAGTTACTCGTTTCTTTTTGGCAGGTATGCGAAGTAAGGCAGGGTTACTGGTTTGATAACTGATTTATGAATAGCAAGATGATGAGTAGACGGCATAAAATGCAATTGTCAGATCAACTGGGCACACCAAACGATTTTGATTGTATCCCGACTACTTGTGACTTAGTGGATATTCATTTTCGATATGCATTCTGCAAGCTAGCTTAATTTCGGTGTTAATGTCAAATACACCGTTGTAATTTACTCTTCATGATGTGACGAAATTACTTTGCTAATCAGCAAAACTTTCAAGCCTCGGTTTTCTAATTCTAATGTATGCAATCCGAAGTGAAATAGACACAATAGCCATCCACGATGCACTATGATCGATGAGGGGTAGGACTACTGAAATGAAATGAAGACTGAAAATGAAGCGGGTGACGAGCTTCATTTTCAGACAGAATATGTTCGCAAACCTTTCCGAGAATTATCGCATGAATCGATGCTCTCTACCTTGTGTAACTCTCATTGTCAAAGGAAAACATTGCATCATATTGATTTTCAGTACATGTCATTTGTGACCACCAGAGTGACGTACCCCAATGGAAAGGCTCGTGCTACTTACGCATATACAGGCCTTGATAGACGTACATAGCCATGAGAAATTTGTATGCAAGCAACCATGAAGATGCGTCGTTAATTGCATCAACGAGTTAACTCGTTTATTAATCATATTTTGTATGTCATTTTTATAATTAAATCATTTATTTTTATTTTTCATTGTATTTTTCATTAATCAAAAAGGTTTTCAATTGGTCTTCTATTGGTAATTGGTAATTTTGTTTTTGTTGTTGCAGTGATTCGGATGGCAGAATCCCGTCGTGTGGATCTTGACAAGCCCAGGTACGACCAAAGTACCTTCATAGGACGATGGAAGCATTTCTTCCTTATGACTTATCCCAACAATGCTTTCACAGCATATGCCACATTGGAGAAGGCGAAGGACATCGTTACCAGATACAAGTGAGTTAAGTTGATCAATAATAATGATACTTATATGGTTTTATTTCAATTTCTTAATCATAAGAATCACTAGTCCAGTCACAATCACATATTAAACTTTTGCACCGCTCTGCACAGACTGGTCGCGCTCCTGATGAATCCCACCAACAAAATTGAACCAGCTGTAATCGCTCATCTTTTGACTCTTGGGCACCTTCGAATTAGCTAAATAAAGATGAAACGCTCGAATACAGTAACAACTTTCTTTCGATTATTTTGTCAATACGGATTTTACGCGAGATATCGAAGCCTTTTCAAACTTGTTCGTTGCAATCTGGCGAGTTCGAATTGGTCACTGCTGAAGGCTATTGTAGGCAAAAGGAGTCCATTAACATTTAAATGGTCTAACTATTCGCTCAGTATCCATATTGTTATGTTTTGCTGTCTCAAAATTAGGATACATGGCCTATATTTGCATAAAATATACTGCTTTGATATCCATTCTAGAATAGACATGAAGTGGCTATTGTGAATTGTAAAAGTGTTCTCATTTCCCACACGTTCAGTGTGAATGATTCGAAGTCGCCAATGTACATTTATAAGAAAATTTATCACGAACGCTGTGGATGCCTGTATTAATACGATGCGGACAAATAGTCATCACAGTGGTGTGTATGCGATGTTGATGAATAAAGACACTTTAGGTCTCCACTAACGGGATTTCAGAATCCAAAGCGCATGAGCTAACTAGATGTTCACATCCCATAAGGTAGATTTGACTTGTCTGTGAAATAACTGGATGCGTAAATTCTCAATTAAGTTGATAATCGTTGTTTTGCTAACATTGGTGTTTACCCTAACTTTACCGTGAGGCTTGAACCAAAGCTAAGCCTCCGGCAGAATCACTGAAAATACAGTTCTACAGTGTAAAGCAGGAAAATTTCCAACTAGCATCCTTCTGGACCTGGCAGCTAACGGATGTAAAGATGTGACAGGCCTACATATTATTGACAATTTCATGATTAACACTATGATATTTGCGTTATCAATCTGGTGTGCAAATTCATTCATGCTGCTCTTGACTAAAGTAATTGTAAGCAGTGGTTGAGGTTTTTACTGACATTAATGATTAGGTGTTATTATATTGACGGCTCATTAGAAATGGGCATAATTGTGAAATCAAAAATTGCGAATAATTTAAATACATAACAAACAATAATAATAATACAAAAACATAACATAACAATGCATCTTAAATCAGGGTGATGTCTTCGCCTTTTACGCCCTGGAAATCGCCTATTAATTTCAGTGAGCTATGCTATTGACATCAAAGCGGCCATAGCTCAGTGGGCAGAGCGGTATGTACGAGTACTACCTTCGAGTCTTCGAGTACTACCAGCCGCACATCTTCAATAGCAATTTGATCCATCATCTATCCCATTTCATTCTTGTCGGTAATTGCATGCATATACAATTCCCGTAGTATCGATCCCCTCTAGTGGTCTTACTATAGTTGACCAAATATTTGTTCACTGATTATGATTGCTATGACATCTGATGTATGGTGGTGAGGGCTTGATCCTGCCAGTTGACCTCTGCCGCAGCAAGGTCGTAGCTCAGGTGGTAGGGTGACAGGCCTACATACAGATAACCTAGAGTCGTAGGTTCGTGCCCTACCAGCCATGACTAACTTCCAATCTGATGTAATAAAGATGAAGTTATTAAGGTCAATACTCCCCCAGTAGTGGGAACTGACAGGTGCTGACACTATTTGGAGCGCGCTGTAGTAGTCTCCTTTTTAGTCCGAATGCCAATTTTGCCGACTTTCAATTATACTTATAGGGCTCAACCTTTAGACCTAAGGATCGTCTGGACAAACACTCAACCACTGTCTCACGGAAACTACTAGAATACTTTTGTAGTTACTGATTAAGCACATGTTTCTAGACAATAAATTTGCCCATTTATTTCAAACTTTCTAGATTATTTTGTCGAAGATGTTTCGTTGTAGTTAACTGTTTCGTCAGCGCAGTATTTATTGTGATGTCCAAAATAGAAAAGATAGCATAAATATATTCCTCAATTGAAAATGGTCGCTAGCATCAAAAATATCAACTTGATAGTCCATGGTTGAAGGCATAATCGTTTCTGCCATTATCGAGCAGTTATACGAAATAAAAGACTGTCGGTTTGTGACCCCATATTTATAAAAGTTAGAAATTAATAAAAGTTGTGCAGCTTCCTTCTCCAAATTTCAGTCTTTGATATCTGAAAAACTGATAAACTTCAATTTCCAATAGATTTTTTGATAGTAAATCAAACCCCATTAGAACACAACAGGAGGAGGCAAACGTACTTGAATACATCCAACATAAACGCATAGTCACAGAGAGTACAATAGACGTCAATGCAGCACAAAATGTACGAAATGGATACAGTAACCATCTCAAGCATATTGTATTAAGTATTAGCTAAACAATGTTACAAAAAAATGTTGATTAACAAGAATGTTGTTAATTTAATCAGAAGTACTAGTATAGACGTTATGGTTCTGAATATGCGCTTTGGTGTATAATAAATTGAATAATAATTGGTTTTTTGAAGCAATTTGAGAGTTTTGTGGGAAGGCTTTTAGTGTTCCCTCCGATTGAATTTATCACTCTATCGATCTTTGAAAAACAATTATTTTCCAAGATTAAGTTTACAAAGTAACACATTTCTGTGAATAACAACCACCCTCAAATAGTAGCCGCACTTCCAGGCGGAAGTTTGCAATAGCTCCCGGCCTTCGAAGCAGCAAATCTAGACAAGTTAACAATGTCGTGCTTGCCTAAACGGGCTTTAGACGCTCCGAATATACACGCAAGTCTCAGCGGTATTGAAAGTAGTGCTATCGATTTCCACATCTTTCAGTGAGTGGACACATAGCTATAATTGAATATGAATGCCACAATGGAACATAGTCTATGATGCGTAACTTTCTGTGAAGTTGAAGACCATGAAATAAAGTCATACATGACTGGACAGAACTTAGCCGAGGTCAGTCGACCTTATTCTTTCTCAAGCCGAGCCGAATCCGTGATGAAAAAAGTTTATCCTGCTGCTACTAAGCATGTTTTCATTTCACACAAGGAAAATCGACTACAGGCCTATCTACTGACCGCAATCTGATGCAAGTCAGAATGATTACATATCAGATAATATTGCACGCACTCTCGAATCCTGTTGGGTCTGGGTCCAGAGGTGCAGAGCAGTAGTATGGAAATCTGACCTCTTGAGGCAGTTGTTAGGAGAAATCGAATAGTCTAAATCAATCATGTATGAGCCGTTCTTGCAATGATACTATTGCAAGGAGTCGACGAGCTTCTTAATGTAACTCCTACATCACATTTCATGAGAGCCATCTGGGAGAATGGGTGAGATGAATGACGAGATTGGAATCACGTCTCAACGATGGCTTCTGTGAAAAAGAGCTTGATGTAAGTGTGCAGCCCGCAGCCTGTATACAATTGCATACCATGAGACAGCTCTGGTGGAGTATGAGTTGTGTGTAGATTGTGATGAATTTTCCAATACTGGCAGAATTATTCTGAATACTTGTCTCACAGATCACATTAGTTGAAAGGCTCCGAGATTTTTTGCCGTGCGACATTCAACGTTAAAAGGGTGAAACGAAAATTGCATTGATTAGATATAGACATATCAGTCATATCTGTCGGTTTTGATGTCATGCCATCTTTCAAATACTCGGTTGAATATTGAATCGTTAATCGATCTTTTCAATTAATTAGCTCAAATAGGCGCAAAAATTGAAGATCAGATGAATAGTAAATTTCAATATGGATAAAAAATACAAGGGGAAAATGTCCAATTTTCAACAAACTCTGTTACAATTTGAAGAAGTACGAAGCTTGAAAACTAAGTGCTTGAAAGTTCTATCAGGATAATGTTAAGACTGCAATCTGAATGGAAATAATGTGACATGTAGCGGCGAACACCACTTGTTGTATATATTCATAATGTTATTTCATTATCATCATTTTAAAGGGGAAATATGTGGCAAAAATCTAAAATTTTGGAGTGAGACCCCTGAAAATGTTGGATTATGCTATCGCTAACTAAGAAATGTCTGACATATTATAAACCTTGTGATATTATAAACCGAATCGCTTGCCATTCTTATAGCATGCTAGCTTTAAATCGAAGGTTATACGAAAACGAGCTTATACTGTTGTCACAGAACGGTGCAGCTACGGCGCTTTTAAAAATTAAGCTGTTCTGGTTTGTTTAACTGTCAGCAGCTGGTCTTCGAAGATGAATAATTGAATGACAATACAGCGCATGATGCAGTACTTCGTGATTTTTTAGCTTTATAATGTATGGGAAAGTGAGAAGTATAGGCCAGCCTGAATCAGAACGATGTAGCATTTTCTCTTTTCCTCTAATGACAAACCATAGTAAGCTGTCAAATAGAACAGGGAATAACGCCCAGCGGGATAGGTACCCCTAGATATTGTTTAGTAGAAATAAATTGAAAAAGCTGAAACCTGAAAAATTTTGACTTCAATTTTGGGTAATGGTATGCGCAACATGGAGAGGAGGTATGGTTCACCTGCGAAATTTACTTTCCAAATGAATATAACATAATATTTCTCACTACGTGGTATTTAGCATAGTTCTAAACAAATATGTAATCGCATCAGTTATTTTGGTTTGAAGTACGACCTGTTTGCATATTTCAGCCTAGCGGTCTGATATTAGGTCAGCATAACTTTTCATGAATATACAGCAAATGTAGTCTGTTTTACATAGAATTGATTCGAAAGACTGGTTGATTTCCTGAACTAAAAAATATAGACTACGAAGAAAAAAGTCCATTTGGTTTAGACACTTTCATACTATGTGAATTTCACTCATTCCGGTTGCCGTAGAGGACGGTGGTCCATTCCTCCAACCAGCCCAGATTGAAATGCGAAAATGGTTCCTCCAGGATGCATAGGCTCCGATGTTTTGCTTTATTGTATAAATTGTATATAGATTGTGATCCTTGACTTTCAAGATCAACCTTTCAATTAAGTATTCATATCCAATTCTGATCAACACAGGGTTCGTGCGGTATTTATAAAAGTTTGAATTTTGCCTCCAGGAGGCTGCACTTGCATTGTGGTAAGTAGCAATAATACGTGACGTGCCGGTAGATCAATTCGAAATAAATCTCAAAGTACAGAGTAACAGATTTATATTGATAACGTGCTTGCTTTTGAAAGACACGGCACACTTTACATGCACTACCCAGGAGTCTTGCTGTAATTTTGGGAAGCATTCTAGTCTCTCAAACAGCCTTCAAAGCACTGCTCCCAGTCCTTCAGACTATTTGGATACATTTTATTTTGAAATGTGTCACTCTCACAACTTTCTATTTCTGTGAGCACGGCCTTTTCAATATGATAAAATGCCAGCTTCATCAGATGCAAACCAATTCACACGCATCTTTTTACTTTTATTGAAAATTCTCATTCAGCAAAGTTTTAACAAGCGATTTGACAGCTTTAAATTTCCTGTCTAAGTAAGAATGTCATTTAGTAGCAAGAAATTATCGACAAGTGAAAAAATGTGGCAGAACACCTAGTATGAAGTGATCAAGGAAGTTATGATAAGAGTCGTCATTTACAATGTTAAATATTATCCCGGATTTTTGAATCGGTGTCCGGGAATGTCCCGATTTTTGCCCAAGAAGGTTGGCAGCCCTGAACTGTCCATTTCACGTTAACTCCTTACACAGTTGTCAGTTAGATAGAAACAATGTAGGCTGTTAAACATGTTCCGTTTGCATTCGGGTTGAGATTCGGAAGCAAATTCTCAGGCTAAAGGGAGGATCTGCTCTGGTCGGGTTCGCATCATTGATTGTGGCTGCCGCGTACATACTGAAATAACGCATCAATTTGAGACATATCATTGTATGCAGATGTGCAGAAAAGCATGCGTGGAAGGTTGAGCTATTAACATAATTGGTCAACTTGAGTCATTTCGATTTGTGTTCCCGAGAAGTCATGTTAGCATTGGCCCTGTTTAAATTTTCAAAATTCAAGCCCTCGACAAGAAATCTCATTTACAAGGTGATAATATGAATCATTGTATAATTGAATATATTTGAAGTAAATAAATTAAGTTTCTTAGCCAATATGTGATTTTGTGCTAGTGATGCATATCAATCGAACTTGGTCTCCCTATTCAGACCATACTATATACATGTACAATGCACATGCAACTGAGCATGCATGTTGAACTCATTATCGCATGGAAAATAGAGGCCTACAAATGTCATTAGATTTGAAGTCATCATAAAGTTATGGCATGTCATAGAATTTTTATGAAAATTTCAGAAATCACTAAGTTTTTCGACTTAAACATGAACACAACCCGCTATTTGATAATGTAGCCTACCGAGAGTAAATTTTATGGTGGATGCAATTAAGTACAACAAGTGGTCATTAGCTGTTAATAATACGCTGGACTAACGCCGACTCAATAAATGTCCAAAGTGCTCCAGATTAAAGTCATTAAAATAATTAATTTTTTCAGACTTAAATTGCTGAGAGACATAAAAGGTTATTCAGTCTTCGTAGCGTGTCACATCTGGCGAGGCATCACCACCTGGTATGGCACCACCCCTATGGAAACTCCGACGTCGTTACGGCTTCGGTACAATGTCCGACAACAACGAATTACGTAACACTAATGTCTGTACATTGACCTGCTTGAAATCACAGCTGAAGGTGATAAACAATTTCGTTGCACTATAAGTCTACCGGACAAGCAACTTAATGAAGATCGTTTGAAAAACAACTGATGACCATCAAATCAGAACAGTCGAAAGCAGTGCTGCTGTAAGAGTTGATGAAAATGAATCAGAGGATTGAAAATTGTTACATAGGCGCATGACAGAAGCATCTAAGTCAGAAGAACATAGTGATTTAAATCACTTCGGGGCTGTACCTAATAGAAGGCTAAGGCAACGACCGCATTACTGATAAGAGCTTAATGAGCAGATTATCTGGAATGACGCCTCAGTGGGTATAGTAAAAACCACAGTAGTAACGAGAGAAAGCTATTTGAGCTTTCGAACTTCCTTCATAATCACGGAATACTTGTAGATCAAAATTAGTTCATTTACATGCACAAGAATGCACACTAAACGAGATAAAAATGCGGTTGACAGGTTCCATAAAAATAGAGCGCCCCGACACAAGATAGGAATAGCATGATTTAGGAGCGCAGATCAAAACTATCCTCGCCGGGGTTTGGGGGGCGTTTCCAGCAGAAATAGTTCATCGCATATTGGGTGAAATGTGGAGTGTAAAGAGGAAGGAGTGTGTAGGATTGGTTGGAGTGAAAAGTTCGAATCGTGAAAGTTTTATATAGTACAACGTGTGATGCACCGCTCGGGAAAAGTTATGTGAAAAGAAGTTGAAAACGCTTACCGACTGCTTGCAAACGTTGCTAGTTGACGTCATTGCTTTTGGGAAAGTAAGACGAAGATGATTTTCGTCGATGATGCGCTTTTTTCATGGTAATTGTGACAATTAGCAGTGTCAAACCTTATATGCATGAATCCCATTATATTTAGGAATATGTCGATGATCATCATCGACGTCGTATATTCTTCAGGATATAATTAATATCCCAAACTTCAATATTCGTTCTATTTGAATGTTCAGATTTTGTTTCCGACTCGGATCTCACATCCTAATGTCGGTTTTCCTTGTCATGCGTTGATGAACAAATTTTAAGCATGAAGTGGAGGAATCAGGCATTGATATATTGTTCTGGCGCACATACGTGACCGCATTGATATTCTAGGGCAGTCGAACTTTGATAACATAAGCCAATCGGACATTTGTTGCTTAAGGAGGAATCAAAAACAGATGTGTCGAAGATCGAAGATGTTTAATGAAATATTTGTGAATGATGTAAAATTCCAAGATCTAGCATCTCTCAAACATTCAGCTATTCAACACAAACCAGTTGAGTTAGCATGTGGTACAGTGCCAATTAATCCATCATTCTGTTACTTGCTCACGATATTTCAGTCCACAAATCGCAATTTTACGCTATAATGGTAAAGTTTTTTTTAAAAAAAAATGGTAAAGTGTGTGAAACGGCAAGTTTCGCCGCTCAATATTTAAATGCTTTCCTGCAATGATGAAGCCTCGATTAGATTTTAGTCGAGGTCGGCCCCGAAATTAGTTATATAACATTTATTGACTTTGGTACCTTGCACGTACGGTGACGTGCATGAAAGGAAAACAAAAATATCATATTATTAATCACGTGTCAACACACCAAAAATGTGAAAATGAAAGATAGTTTTAACTAGTGAATTACTACATCATAATGTGCTTTATACCTATGCTTATGCGAAAACAAAATATACTTTATACTAACAATTGTAGATAAAAAATGATAATTATTCACAGATGTGCCCTAAGAATTACTCAATACATGACATAAAATCGTTTAAAAACAATTTTCTTTTACAAATATAAAGAGGCCCAAAATTAACTAATGGCATGAGGCTTCACGTCCAATATCAACAGATGCTTACTTTGGACACTAGAATTTCAATTTAGATATATGCATAAAATTTGAATGATTGCAACAAATACTTTGGAAACATAGAAATACGAGGTATATTTGTAGTCCCGCCGCCAGGACTACCTTCTGCAGCACGGAACGAGACCGAAGATGAGACTTTCACAGAATGTTCAACACCCTATGACTAATACGAAAATGCGCACCTTCCGAGTTCCTTTGATCTACAAGCCATATCAAAGAAAATGATACGTTAATTGAAGTTTTCGACCAATATCAGCTTGGTGTGTTTACTCCGACTATGTGAGATATATTAACTCTAGCTACATAATTTTAGACATGACATGTCTTCATATCGTCTTCTATCACGTTCTATCAAGTGCTAGAAACAACTTCGATGTGCGATATTTGCAAGAATGTGGTGAAATGCTTAAGGTTTGAACTAAAATTTGATAAAAATTTTATGTTCACCTTTTCAAGATGCTCGCTGAATCCAAATATGGTTAGTTTTTGTAGGTAAAGATATATGGTTTCATAACTTCATGCCCTGAAGATGTATCTTGCCAAAATCCATTGCGCTAGATTTAATATATCTCGCTTAGTAAACACGCCAAACTGATTCTTTCTTCTGGTCTATAGATCAAAGGAATTTGGAAGGCGCACATTTTCGTAACAGTCATAGTGACGAACATTCTGTGAAAGTTGACTCTCTGAACGAGTCAAAAACTCGTCTCAGCGGTGGGACAAAAAGTACGCACGCATTTCTATGTTTCTATAGTATTTGCTACAATCATTCAAATTTCATGTGCTTATTCAAGATGTACCGAGGTGCCGATAAGTTCCGGTAAAGGAGCAAATCAGTATGGAAGACAAGGGAACAAATAAAAAGATTATAAAGTGATGAAAAATTTCTGTAATTATCTAACTACCTGAAAAAAACTCTACTAAAAAACATCGAGTCTCGGTAGCGTGTGGTTGTGCGTTCTGTGTCTCTTGTCGTTGGGCTTCGTGAGTCTCGGTGTTTGCCACTTGCCGTTCGTCCTTTCTTGTCGAGTTTTGGATCATCGTGAGCGTCATGACCTTCTGACCTGGTTTCTGTCGTCGGTTTTTGGATATCTTGAGTGCCTCCTTCGCTTTTTGAGTGTTTTGCCTCGCCCGGGTCGTCGATTGAACATATCTCACATTGCTATCACTGCGTCCATTTCTTCGCTTCGTTGCATCGTGGATTTACCCAGTGTCCCTGCAAATCCAATAATAGACTGTTTTTGGCCGCCTGTAGCAACGCTTGTAAATTTTCAATCTAAGCAAGCTTCTACACGGTGACGTCATCACATTGTCAATTCGGCTTCTACAATTATCTGCTATCTGCACTGCTGCTTCGTTTCGCTGATCGAGTGGTCTGGCGGTTTGAGGTACTTATTCGTTGATCTTCAACCTCAGGGTCTGGTTTTCGAATCCTGGGTAGTAGTTTTGCTATTGTTGAATTCGATGTCGCCATCACCTTCACAGAAACCTAGATCAAACTCAAAATCTGGCTTGTCGCTTAAGGATATCAAAGAGCTGATAGACTCATCAAGAACAGACATCCTAAACCAATTGAAAGTTGAAAACGTCAAAATGCAAGAGAGCATCGCTGAAATTGTTGCTAAGTTGCATGCACTCGAAGAATCGAACAAAGTGCTTCGATCTGAAAATAAGAGACTGAAGGATGACTTCGAGGAACTCAAAGTAGCCAGGCACAATGATCTTTCACAAATGGCAGACGAGTTGCACGCACGACAAGCCCGCCAAACGAATATAATTATATCTGGTATTCCTGAGAGACCTGATGGCACTGTATCTGATCGTGTTGACTTTGATTGCGACTATTGCAAGAATCTTTTGGATGAACTTGGAGTGGATGTAGGTTTCGAAAAGCCTGTAAGAATTGGAAGACCAAGATCGAGCGGTCCTCGGCTGTTGAAGGTTAAGTGCAAACCGGTCGAAGAGAGGAATAAAGTACTGCGTTGCGCCAAGCTACTCCGTCATTCTGAATACAGAAAAATTTTCATCAACCCAGACAGAACTCCAATGGAACAAGCAATGCATCGAGCATTGAGAAATGAACTGGTAAGAAGGCGACAAAATGGCGAAGACGTGATAATTCATAAAGGGAAGATCGTCGAAAAAGAGTATATCCAGCAACATTTTTAAAGTCGATTTTAGATGGTAACTCTGACTCAGAAAAATTGCCATCCATGTTCTTATCGAATGTCCGATCTCTGCTAAACAAAATTGATGAAATCCATGCCATAGCAGCTATGCTTAAGCCAAGTATGCTCATACTCGTCGAATCCTGGCTAACAGATATGATAAATGATTCCCAAATCCATATTCCAAATTATCAAGCCCCATTCCGAGCAGACAGACAAGATGGAAGAGCAGGTGGCGGTGTTTGCTGCTCGTCAGTCAGGAAATTAGATGTATTCAACTCACTTTTGATGATGATCATTGTCCATCTCCTCCGTTTGAAAATGTTTGGTTGCGTCTCCCTCAGTTTCGCTTGATTGTTGCGGCAATCTATGTGCCTCCGAACTTGACTTCCTCCACGCTCCAACATGTCATCGATTTCCTAATCGCCCGATTTGATGCTGCTACAAAGTCTAACGTCGAGGACAGATTGATAATACTTGGCGATCTAAACAAACTTCGGACTGAATATCTTGAAGGCTGTCTGTCACTGTGTCAGATCGTCAATTTCCCAACGAGAGAAAGCGCCACTCTGGATAAAATTCTTGTTCACGAAAGTGTAAAAAGTAGCTACTTGGACCCCATTCACTGTCCAAACGTTGGAGCTTCCGATCACAGGTCAATTCTCCTGAAGTCTTCCAACACCGCTACGTCATCCTCAAGATTTGTTAAGCTGATGGACTTCAGACAGAGTAATATCGACAGGTTTTCTTCCTATCTCAGTTCTAAGCCATGGCATGAGTTCTATCGCTCAGAAATCAGCCTTCAACAAAAGACGAACGTGTTCTATGAGTGGGTTTACGACGCGCTTGGAGCAATTCCATTCGTATTTGTAGAATTAAAAAGCACGGACAAGCCTTGGATGACACCACTTGTAAAGCATATCATCAACTGTAAATATGCAGCCTTTAGATCAGGAAATTTTCTGGTTTATAACCACTTGAAGGGCAAGCTGAAGAGAGAGATTATCAAGGCTAAGATCTCTTGGAAGAACAAACTAAAACGCAAGAGAAATGGACTCTGGGAAATTGTCAACAGTATAAAAGGCATCACAGCAGCAGATCGCTCTGCAAGATCTCTTGCTTCCCAATTCAGTACTACTTTTGAGGCGGTGGAATTTATCAATGAGACCTATTGCCAGGCATTCTCGCCTTCCCCTGACTGGAGTTTCATTGAATCGAATATCCAGACCAATGACTCGCTATGGACTGTAGACATCAGCATTGTGAAAACTTATTCAGAACTGTCTAAACTCAAACTGAAGAAAGCTTGTGGCAGTGGCAGTGCCCACTAAACTCGTCAAGGACTGCAGATGTTTTTGCGGGACCTCTTACCCATCTCTTCGCACTGTCAATAGAGTCTGGTGAAGTCCCATCTCAGTGGAAAGTGGCAAGTGTGATTCCAATTCCCAAAAGAAAGCCTTTAACCGTCGACAACACACGCCCTATCTCACTTTTGCCTGTCTTTGCAAAAGTCTTGGAAATTTTAGTTGTCAGCTCATTGAAAGAGAAGTTTTTCAAAACATACGGCGATGATCAGTATGGTTTCAGACCAAATTCCTCAACTCTTCTGGCTCATATTCATCTTATGGACCATTTGACATCATTGTTTGAGATTCATTCTAATCGGGGTGCCTGCATCGTTGCCTTTGATCTAAGTCGTGCTTTTGATCGGCTGAGTCACGGGCACATCCTTAATAACTTGAAAGAGGCGAATTTTCCTTCTCAACTTATCAAATGGTGCGCGAGCTATTTGAAGGGCCGCTCCCAATATGTTTCAATTGATGGTTGCAACAGCTCACTGCAGCAGGTTACGTCTGGGTTCCACAAGGTTCCTGTTTGTCTCCTTACCTCTTTGCTCACAAATCGGATCCTTGAAATGTAGCAACCCACATTCAAAAATGTTCAAGTACGCAGATGACATCCTTGTAGTAATTCCTGTAAATGATGCTTCACCCAGCAATATCAACGACGAACTCAACGAAGAGATTATGAATGTTACCCGGTGTGTGAATCGAGCAGTCTAGTTGTCAACCAAGAGAAAACCAAGATCATGCTCGTTAAGAAGCGGTCTACACCTAGCTTGGAAGATGTCGGGATTTCAGTCCCAACAATCCCTCAAATGAGAATCTTGGGTGTGCAGTTTCAGGATGATTTAAGATGGGATGCTCACATTGAAAACATTTGCAAGGCGTCATCCAGGTACATCTATGTACTGAAGCAATTGAAGAAAATAGGAACTTTCCAAAGCAGAGCTCATACAAGTCTACAATGCCATCATCCGTGAGTAATCGAGTACAGCAGCCCTCTGTTTGTTGGCTTGACAAAACGAAACTCTAATAGATTGGAGAAGATACAAAAGCGTTGTCATCGCATTATTTGCGACTATCATTGCTCATGCGGTATCCTCACCCCTCTTCACATTCGTCGTGAAACTGCAGTTGTCAGGTTGTTCAGGAAGATGCTTGATCCAAGCCACCAATTGCATCACCTTGTTCCACCACTCCTACCCTCCAACAGAAGAATTGCCATGCCTCTCTGTGAAACAGTACGCCGAAGACAGACTTTCATCCCAATCGCCACAATGCTGTACAACAAGAACGCATAGAAGTGGATTTTTGGATCACTTTAGTTGACTTTTGTGTACCTTTTGACTGCTCACTTTACAGTACTACGTCACAAGGAATTGTACGATTTTCATTTTTTTGAATATAAACATACATACATACATACCGATGAGTCCGACTTCGATTAAAATATGCTTAATCGAGGTCGAGGTCAGACATGGTGAGGACCATGCTTCAAATATGGTGAGATCGTTTTATCTTGAGGCTTTCCCTGTAGCACTTTAATTAACGCAGAATTTCAGGATCATTTTGTCAAAGCACGATCTTGACCAGGAACTGTAGGAATGAAATAGCATGATTTTTCAGCTCTAATTCGTACTTGAAAGTCATTTGTCATCAACAGATGAACAGAAGTCATGATTGAGTATTTGTACTACTGCGATAATGATGTGCGTGAAAATGAGAGTAATCAGGACCGGAAATATCTTAATTGTTGGGAAGATCAAGTGTTGTTGTAAGCACTTAATGAATACGAAAAAAATTATTTGCGTGATCAGACCATCGATATGATTTGCAACATTAAATTTTCTATTTTCTTATCAGGGCTGGCGAAGATATTCCCGGGATGTCCGTCGATGAATTGTGGGAGTGGAAAGTTCTCTACGATTCTGCTTTTCATCCGGACACGCAGCAGAAGATGTCCATGGTGGGACGGATGTGTTTCCAAGTTCCCGGTAACACTATTATTACAGGCTGTATGTTGGCGTGGTACAAGTAAGTCTGACGAAATAATTTGAGTCAGGTGAATGTGTGACCTTGAAACAATTTCTTGCAGATATCCTGGTTACTCTGTGGTGATTCAGTTAGCTAATCAGTCTTTCAATGCACTCGTTAACTACACGAACAGAAGTGGAGATCAAATTATCAACAAGACGTGAGTGTAGAAGTGTGGTTTGACGGTAGAAATGCGTAAAACCTGACATAAGCACATTAAACTACACAAAATCGTATGGACACTAAACAATTCTGTTTGACAATGAGCCAATGAGTAATTTCCGTTCAAGTGAAATTGCTTCCTGTCCAAGAATCGGTCTGTAATTAGGGGGAAATGGTAACTGAATAATAACTCCTTCGTGTATGTTTCGCATTTTGTTTACTTTCCGTATTCTATTGGTACCATGCTGGTACAATTCGTCAAAGGGTTAGTGAATGAACATTATAGTGTTTCACATCGCAAATTGCCCTTGACGTCCATGAATCCCTATTTAATTCTGTGAAACATATCGACAATTACTATTTTATGACGAAACAAATCAACAAGAGTGACGGCAATACGTTGCTCGAATGAAGTGCTTTTACCACAGATGGCCTACAGTATATAATCCCAGAAAAGCTGCAATTTAAGTAAAATTAAGTTTTGCTTGTAAATCTCCATCGAAAGCACACACAATGTACCGAATAAATAAGCACGAAGATTGATGCTGATGGTCATGCTCACACCGAGAAAACACGTCATTGAATACGTTGAGTGAACGAACATGATCAAAGCGTTACGTAGGAACAAAGGTCTCTTCAGTGATTATAGGACAGTTTTCACGTATGGTTTGTTGAAATGTGGCGGCGTGTATTTCAGGCTTATTATTCGTCCGGTTGTGACGGAATTCCGGCAGAGTGGGTCTCCTCAAGTGAATCACATACCTGCCATATTGTGAAACTTAGGATCGTGTAAATTGAATAATAGTGCAATTCCTTTCAAACCCACAAACCCATCGAAAATATTTCTCCAAATCATTGAAAGCGGCTCTCACTCTTCAATTCTATACCACAAGTCAATCATTTAATGTGTAGCTTTTGGAGAATTTTATGATCTTGATTACACAAAGGGGACGGACCTCCAAAGACATCAAATGTTCAATAAATAATCTTACTTTAGTTCAACGTATAACCTTGACGAATTCTAATTCCTCTTTTCATTCACAAAAGTTGTATCTGAATTCATTCATATAATGCAGAATTCTCCTCTCTCCACGCACATCAAGCAACTCGGGATTTTCAAAAAATTATTTTTTATGCAAATTGCAGTCATGCAGCATCTGATTAAAGCACTTCAAAGTTAGATTTCGTTAATTAAAACTAGCACTGATGTACAAGTGCATGCATGTGGAATAATTGCCGATAGTATATTCAGAGGTATTGTCTTACTCCGCTGTATTAACGCAATGTCGGTTAATGGTTCATTATCGTTTTTATCAATCAATTATTGAGTCGATGTGTAAATATTTACTCAATCGTGGGCTGTAGAATCAGACATTTTGCTATCGATTGAACATTTCTTGTTGAGCATTTATGAAATACGTACCAGAAACCTTTTGTCATGCGGGTTGTGTGTCTAGTGCTTGGCCATAGTATTAAACTGCATCCCACTGACGTATGCGACTTACAAATTCTTGGAATTGTTTAATATTTCATCATTCATCCATGCCCATAAATGGAAGACAAAGCCTTAATTTACTCCATATTTCCTTAGTTTGTAGCTAATATCTTAGCACGTGATTTGTGAACGTGCTATGCTATAAATATATTCAGTTGACAATGAACTACTTTCTGGACGAGATATTAATCCTGAAACATCTCTCCATTGTATGCATTCAGTTTCATAAAGCGCGTTGTTTACTATCATCACATAAAGGGCTGCGTTGAGACATTGATTGATTATCTCAATCTGAGGTCTAAGTTTCTGGATTTTTCACATTTTTTGTTCTTAGTTGGTTGAATTTTAGTGATAGCGTTTGATATCATAGCAGTGTTCCAATGATTTTTCGTTTAGTCGACTGTCCCCAGAACGTCATGCGAAGTCAACAAGATAGCATCACGAAGTTGCAAAGCACTTCAAATGTTGTTGGGTGGTGACGTTAAGCAAACATCGCTTTTTCTCGAATAGTACAGATTCTGATAGAGTGCTTTGTAGTTAGTTTGGTATTCTTTTACTAAAGATATCGCAACAGAGCAACTGAGTACATTTATGTTTACTTTTAGAATTTTCAATGAGAATTCATCGAGGATCATCCTAAATTTGTTATAATAATTACATGACAATTAACGAAGTAATTAAATTATCATAATCTTAAGGTCTATTAGAACCGTGCGTGGAGAATTCCATTATATATTCTCCATTATATATTCCATTATATTCCATTATATAATATATTAGGCAACTGGCTACATGCTCTGTTTAATATATTGACATTATATACACATGCATCATGCAATACGTTAATAACAAATCGAAACATCAACGCCTGATTCCAGTATCGTGGTTTTCTATCAATTTTCCAATAGGATAAAGGTATGGTTAGTGATCAAGACGATAGGTCTAGCATTTCTTATGTAATGACATGTTGGCGATACCCATACATCAAATAGTAGCTTATTTTGCAATTGAACCGTTTCTCTAATGTGTGGAAAGCTTATAAAAAGCGATAACATAATCTTATACCATGCGTCTAAGTTATTGGTATTTGTAGTCTACAAATACATTTGTGTGTAATATACGAGTAACCATGACATTGAGCGGATCAAAACTTTTGGATAAGTGTTGAGTAGGCCTACGCCTATTGGGCTATTGTCGATGAGTGTTTTGTCGATAATCGAAGACTATTGTGAGTGGTAGCCTATTATGATGACCAGTAGTTGACATCCATAGTATTAATTCTGCGAGAGTATGTAGTCATAAAGTTAACAGCCGGAAAGATTTCTGCGATTAACTGTCGGCTACGTTTTAGAATCTTACGCTTCTTAGAATACGCAATTAGAACGTTTTAGAATCTTAAATGCTGCTATATTTTTTAAAGCAATTAACTTTTACTAATAATTTCAAATGCGGGCTGTGTTCTGTGACAGCTTCCACTTGGAAGATTACGGTGGATATCACTTGCAGAGACAATGATTATTGTGCAAGAGTATTGAAATGGAGGTAATTGTAATTCAATCATTTGCTTAAATGTCAAAAATATGCTGAAAGCGATGTCAGTTTTGAATCATCAATAGTTTGGAACTATCATTCCAGCTAAGTAAATGTTAACACATAAGATTGCATAATTCCATGGGTGTGTCTGATACAATAGCAATGATTGTTTGTCTCTAGGTCACTGCTATCGACAGATCAGACAATATCAATACAGTTCTTAATCTCAGACAATCTCAATACGAACTTCTTAATCTATCTAAGACCTGGAGATAAATCGACGTGCGGTGCAAATGCATTTTGACCTCTACTTTAACTTGACTGCTTGATTTGGTCTCGGATTGAAATGTTGCAATGCTGTCACTGTTACAAATTTGTCGCCGAAGTAAAGCTAAGGTTTCAGCCACAACTGCACACATTTGCGCTAGAAAGCCTTCACATACCTGTACCGTTAGGGAAAAGAAATTAAAGGATACAATGAGTAAAGTCTCTTCATTGATATAGCCTGAGATACCTTAATCTGTGTTTTCAAACATCTCCATCTCGATGTTTCGAATGTCGGCATATGATGACAGCATCAGTCGATTTTTATTTAAAAGTAGACTTAAGACTCTTAAAATGGCGGGGGTTTGAAAGGTAAATTTCGAGATTTGTACAAAAATGTTAGGTGGTTATTTTTCTATTGCAAGTATAAAATCGAGGAAATTAGACGGGGTTTTCACTGTGTGAATGATCTAATCAGTGAAACTAAAAGTAGCAATGTTGTCGTCATCTTAGGAACAACATTTGCATTTCGGTTTTAAGCCATTATTATTGTCCACTAAAAAGTTAGCTAATTTCCAGTAAAGCACATAACTCGAATCTCATTAAGAGCGTTAATTTTGTTCGCATTATCCGTGATTCGAGGTAAGGGATGGAAGATCCTTTCATTGAGATAAGGGTTTATGCAACGCATATAGTCACTTACAGCAATATTTACCATAGGCTATATATTTCACTTAAGCTTTGCAAAATTAATCCGAATTAGGCTTGTCTCAACTTGATTATTTATGGAATTCCGACTTTACATTGCGTCAGTCCAGTCTAGTGTCCACGAAATAAGCTAAGCCTCCTTGATAAGTAAGTAAGCGTCCATCCCATGTCATGGCTATGTAGACATAACCGTGAATAATGTGTATTTCAATACTTCATTGCTCTTAGCGTATATAAATACATTAGCTTCTCACTCGACCAACGAAGATCAGATGAACGTTCTGCTTACATCGCTAAGTCGATGCAACTTTTGATGATTGCAATTTAATTCTAGTATTGATTCTAGATTTACTCGATAATTATCGAGTAACAAGTCTTTTTTCTTTGCAGCCGACTGTATGGATCTTTCGCCGCTGCTACGGGTGGTGCCATGGCAACTGTTCTTGGACTTCAATATTTCACCAAAACTATGCCATCTCTGGTCCAGAGAATGGTTCCGTTCTGTGCAGTGGCTGCTGCCAATTGCATCAACATCCCGTGCATGCGAAGTTACGAAATGACCGAAGGTACTCCAGTGTATGATGAGAATGATAACTTCCTCGGAGATTCACCAACAGCTGCCAGGAAAGGAATATTGCAAACTGTTGTGTCTAGGATCATCATGGCCATGCCCGGCATGAGTAAGTTGCTCGACACAAATATTTAAGTTAACCATAGTTGGCATTATGGATTCCTAGTTTTAATTATTACGCGAATTTGCCCAGACCATTAGATCTGAAATGTGATATTGCTTCAAAATATCAGTAAATGCGATCTACTGACTAGCCGATTTCACATCCTTGTCAGTGTCTGAGATTTTTATTCTTTTGAGTGGTGTTTATATTGTAGAAATTATAAGGATATCACCACAGTCCACTCTCTAAAAATATACTAATATATTGCCTTTAGGGTATGAACGCAATATTGAAAAAGCACTTGGAACAAATAAATAAGAAATCCTATACAAGCTAATCAATATTGATTATACAGAACGCCTGAAAATGTAATGCACCTCGAAAATTCAGTCGAATAGTACGTAAATGAAGTTCTCAAGTCCGAAAGATGAAATGTGGTCTATCTATTGTTACATCGTATTTAGTAGTATGAGGCTTGTTTTATGACCACTTGACATAAGCCTGACTATCAGTTCATATCGAAAACTTAAGACTCTCATAGACAGGTTTTCCACTTAACATTGTTTTGATTTTAAAATATAATGTCAAAAAGGGAATGCTCCAATTGGACGTGAATTTTAGGGTTTGGCGTGAAAATGTCGATCGGGCCCTTCTGGCAGCACTGTCATACTTCCTTATTTTGAGGCATGATAATCACAAATATCTTCTCTTTCAGTTATTCCTCCTGTCATCTGCAATCATATTGAGAAAACCACCTACTATTTCGTGCGATATCCCGGCATGATAACACCAGCCCACACCATCCTTACTGGTCTGATGTGAGTATCAATGATGCAAATTAGCTTTAGTATGGCACCTGTGATCATAGGATCAGATATCTATGCTATTGGAGTGAAAAGAGAGCAATAGATAAGCACCTGTCCGTACTCAGGTCTAATTCAGGTTTGTCTTTATTTTGAGATAACTTCTAATTTGAATTTCGTATCAGGGTAGTAAGATCTACTTAAGGGAAGTCATTTTTTTTTAATATTCACGAAAATTGACCATTAACAAAGGCCCTTGACCGCATGAAAGAAAATTAAGGTTTACCTTGTGACCCCATATTTATGAAACTCTTATTTTTGCATAGCTGATCTTCATAATCGAAAGTCGCAAACGACTCCGACGAGGGTGATGTTCGAGCACGCCTCTGAAGGATTGTACATGTGAACTTTTGATTTCATCTTTGATGGTCAGCTATGTCATTGATTCTAGAATAATGATTGCTTTGAATGATTTGTCTACATCGAAGACACTAGGCACGGGCTATCACCCACCCATGTAAATGTACAGTGATTGCCAGTTTTTCAAAAACATCTATTTATTAGGCTTTACAGGACTAATTGTCCACAGTGACTGTGTGATATCATTTTAGCTGTTATTCATTTATGCGATGATGAAAAGTAAATTACAGGGATGTCGTTGCATATTGGTCGGATTGGCTCTACTTCATCCACTGTAGTTGAAGATACACTCATATCTGCCAAAAGTATTCCTTCTAATCAGTCCATCAATTAGATTTGCAAAATCTGCAACACAAATGGCAGATGACTATGCTGTGAATTCATCTTGCTTCATTTTGAATTCATGATGTAGATATTTCATTTCTTCTGTGTACTGAGATATCAAGGATATCTGACAATCCAATCTCTGCTTATGAGCAATAGTGATTGAAATCAATTTGCTCCCGTTCGAATTTGATAATTGAAGAAACTTGTGCACAGAACTCAGATCATCAAAAACATACAATATAAGATCATTTCTGTGATTACTGAGAACGACTTAAAGCGACTCTCAATCGGTAAGAGTGGCTGTCAATCATACTTAAACACAACGTAGATTTTCCTATTTGCGACTCTTGAAAGCTGTTGGTCATTTCAACTAATTTGAGTGAAGCTATTGACTCAAAGACAATTTTTTCGACAGCTTTTTTTCTGTGAATTTTATGATAGGCATTCGATCTTTGCTATAGATAGAATAAAATTCATGAAGTCATTCATTGCACGATCAATTTACAACACCGTGAGTGTCCATAAGAAAACATGGAAATAAAAAAATCCTCCTGGCTGCTTGATGATTCAGTTATTACAGAGAAATTCTGATAAGGGCTTCCCATCTCATGAGAGCAGGCGTTAAAAAATTAGACAGAGGAGCCCCTGATTCTAATTGTTTGTTCTTATTATAGAGGGCTTATCCAATATCATTGATGCATAAAATTATCGCAGTTTTCATCTCCTGTCTCACCGATTTCTAAATTTGACTTAATGTATTGTTCGAGCCTGGGAACTGTTTTCGGTGAAGATAAGGAAAGTTGCAATGTCTCATAGAACTTCAAGAAATACGAGTATTAAATTGTGACACGGTGCACGTCACTGGAGAAATCTATAAAAATATTGCTTTCTTGCTCTTGAGGATCGCCAAAAGACGTCTTCTGACCTGATATTTTCATGACATATATTTTCGTGACATATTGGTCGACGGCAGCCACATCATTTGCAAGAGGACATCGCGTAAACCTTAAACTTGCATGTTTCTATGTGTATACTAATAGTTGGTGTTACCATAGTCTTCTGTAGCATAGCAGGATTTACTTTGCAGTCTTCAGTCAATTTAGCGGCTCTTGATCAACGTTGAGTTGCATGACACGTCCTGATAATTGTATGAAGCGAATTTTCTAGACTTTTGGTGTGTAGGGCTGTCTGTCTAACTTCGAAAATATTTCAGTCCTGAGTTAGAAAATAATCCAAAAGTTTGAGAAAACACAGACATGAGTGCATGAAATATTGTATGAAGTAGACATTTAATTAAATGGAAATGGTAGGTTCAGTATGTTTAATGAGTCGAACTCGAGGCTTGTGATATTCAATCATGAGTATTAGCCTCTTATTTGTCAGTGCTGTACTTGCATTCTACGCATAGAAATAAAAAAACGTCTACAAATTTACTTTTCTGTACGAACAGACAATTTAAAATAGCAAAGAACTCGAATATTGAATAGTTGGAAATTTAGCTACTATTGATTACTTAACACTGCATCTGAAAGTTAAATGACAGCAAGTCTTATGTCAAAATATTCAACTGAGCTAATTCAACTGTTTATTTCCTTCTCTCCACAGCCTCTGCATCTCTACGCCGACCTGCCTAGCACTTTTCCCACAGAAAGGGTGAGTGTCATAACTCGTTCAATTTGCTTCTATTGTACCAATTGAGCATTTTTTTCAATTTGCAGCTCAATTTCGGTATCAAAAATGGAACCATGGATTAAGAAGGCTCTGGAAGAAAAAGGATCCAAATCTGACAAAGTCTATTTCAATAAAGGTCTTTAAAATTCACATGCGGACCATTAGTGACCATCTGGCTGTATGCTTGTTTTGTTTGTTGGTGCTGGCGAGATGGTTGTCTAGATCAGAGAGGATACTAAAATGTTGTTTCGCCTGTGAACTTTCATCGAAGGAACTTGCCATCATTTTCCTGAAATTCATGAACAATCTATTTGCGTGTTACTGGTAGCTGCTGTGATAATAAATCAACACCTGATGCAGCGCCAAGTGCTTTTTTGGAATAAACAAAGCGTCGAGTTCTGGATCTTAGACATGAATTAAGGATTTTAGTAATTTTTCCAATAACATGTTTGAGATAAAATGATTGGTTTTTAAAGATAACGCACTTGAATGGAGTAGTGCAAGCTGTTTCAGTGATAGCTAATAACTGATTTGAATTCTGCCCAATTTAATTCTTGATATGCGGACCACCTTGATATTCACCATCATGAATGATGTTGCATAGGCCTATGAAAGTAAATACGTTAAATCAGTAGTTGTTTGATAGTAATTAACAAAAATATGAGATAATTATTGTCCGTAGTAATATAAGCAAATAACGCTGGGGTGACCACACAGAAAGTGTTAGATAGTGAGTAGTCAGTGGCAGACAAAAGGCAAATTAGAAAGGTGATGCGACCACACAGAAACAGTGTAATTGGATAGTGAGTCGTTAGTGGCAAGCAAAACGACATACACACCATCCAGCTGATTCGAATTTAAAGAAAAGCGGAAAACAAATCCTTCCTGAACACAGGAAAGCGAACCCACAATTTTTGCATCAATCATTGTAGAAGAGCGTTACAACGACAATATGCCATCAAGTCATACAATACCACGAACTTGGGTAGATTGCGGATACTAAACTACATACTGATACATAAATGATAATTTGACGGAGTACCTCATATGGTCCTTTTATTGAAGAATTCGCAAATGCACCAGATCATATTTATACAGTAGCATATAACTTATGTATTCTATGCGATCATGAGAAGATAGCTTATATACTCGTATATATAACCAGCAATCAATTTAGATTGCTTCAATTTTAGACAAATAATGTAGATTCCAAGATTCATGCACAATACGAAGTATTGAAAAAATCAAAAAAGCTGCTAGAAAATTCATCAAAATGAAGGTGATTTTATGAAATTTCTAATGTTGCTGAGAAAGTTTCTCTAACTGCCATATGCTTCCAACTATAAAAATTAGCTTAAAACTTTGACCTATATGTCAGTGTCATCTCCTTTATCTGAATATGTATATTCCAAAGCACATTGATATTTTCAAGTAGGGGTCTGTCAATTCAAGTCATACGAAGTGGATCACGCACGAATAATGGATCCTGGTGACTATTTTGTACAGTAATATTATTTGGTACCGGTACACACAAAAGCTGTCATCTGATTATCATTCTTCACTAAACCTATACTATTATGCTAATAAAAACGACTTTGATGTATTTTTGTGAAGGAATTCACACTCATATTGTAGCATATTCACGCTAGGCCATTACTGAAACAAAATTGATATTCCATTGAAATGTCAACTTGTATATTTGTGATCAATGAAATTGATATTGCTGAATTATGTAGTCCAATAGTGACTAGATGATAAAGTATTTCTGAATTGGATTTTTTCAGGAAATGGACGGCTGCCAAAGAGAGAAAATTATGCAGTCAATGATTTTCATTCGAGTGGGTTTCTTAATGGACTCTTTCAGTCATTGAGGCCTACCCAGAGATCAAAACTGCCTCCTGGGAGACATAAATGGTACTTTTTCAATCTTATTACAGTGTAAATAGGCTATACATCAATATTATAAATCTAATTTAATGAAAAGCAGCGATAAATGATAATATTAGATAAATCTGTAATACCAATTATCAAGATCATGCTCCATGCACGTCTGCTAAAATACGCAACCACATACAAGCTTTACAATGCAAGGTTCTTATTGTCTTTGATTATTGACACCCTTCTCTCGTTGAATTTTCTGTGAGCATTCCTGTTTACTGATGATGTATTTACCAGAAGCCACGAGTTGTTGAAACACGGGATAGTTGATGCATAGCTTAGCACACAGATATGAAAATATTAGTGGTTGAAGCATGAGGCAATCTACATTGACTGCGGCAGCAATTCATGAGTGAAATTGATAATTCGTCAACCAACAATGAAAAAAATTAAAGTAAAGCACCGCAACTATATGCCTCATAAATGTTTTATTAATACCCAAGTATTGACTGTATCACTATGGATTTTCACTCTAAACACCAAAATCCCCAAAAAATATTGTTTCGAACATGGAACAAATAATTTCTCTGTAAAAATTGAAAAATGCAGTAATCATCATATTTTAATGAAGAATTTTTTCTGAAGTTGGTTCTAAATGATTATAATGCGTAATTTTGAAGCTTCATGTGTTTGTCTTTTTAGTATTTTAAGTTAAGATGCAAAGCAGGGTAGCTAGCCTATAAAAATAAAGTGTACATTAGGTGATTTTGCCAGACACGAAATTCCGTCGCTGACGAAAAATGATCTATCTACTTTTGTAGCAAGCAGGCTGTGTTCTCATCAGAAATCAATCAGAATCTGATAACTTCTAATTTATGATGTATTCTATAATATGAGACCGACTGAGCTATCCAAGCTTGCGTCTGAATCAAGTAGTATACCGTCAAACTTTTTTCCGTCGCTGACGTTTTTCAATGATTTTATCACTTTCCGTCAGATTCATCGACACCAGTCTGATCAACTGTGTTCAATGACACTGGTTGTGAATGTAGCTGTTTCCCCATGCAGAACGCCGTTGCGTCCTTGCAGTTAGGATAAGAACTACGCGTCATGGTGCTAGCAGGACCAATCAGCGGGAGGCTATTATTAACCACCATGACGTTAACCTTAGCCGAGCATCAAAATGGTTCTCTCAGAAATTCGCCTCCTCTTGAGCTATCGTGGCGAGCTTTGATGGCGAGAGACAGCGAGGATATGACAATCGTCAAAGAGAGATTAACAGAGAAGGTTATCTTCATAAACGACGGGAGCGGAAGCGGCTTCAACGACAAAGAATGAAATTGAATCCAGATAAGTACAAAATATATAAAGCTAAAGATAGATTAAGAAAGCAGGCCAAGAGTACAGCAGCCCATCGCACTAACCCATCTGACACGTCGTTTACAACTCGACAAGCACTTGGCAAAGCAATTGCTAAGACAGTTAGGAGTCTTCCAAAAAGAGAGTCTCTTGTCACAGATGTTCTTGTTGGCGTCATTTCATCTGTGTCATCAAGTAGTAAAGATGTAATCTTTACAAAGTCGAGGAGATCGGTTCATCCTAAAGCTGGGCGACCTATTGACACGGATGCCAGGGGTCTCTCGTTTCTATTGAAACCTGATATCAGTTACTGCAAGCCGGGTAGAAAGGATACCGTTTATTGCGGGAAAGATTTTGATGGACAAAAACTCTATAAACCAAAACATTTTCTTCTGTGGACATTCAAGGAGATTGTTCATATGTTCAATGATGAGCATGATGATATCAAACTGTCGTACTATGCACTTCAGAAATTAGTGAGCGAAGAAAAGTATATCTTCAAGCGCAGTGACTCAAATGAGGATGATTGTCGATGTGAGAAATGCGAGAATGTTGAACTGCTGTTGATTGCTGTCAAACGGCTGCTAGAAAATTCTGATCATGAGCTGACATCAAAAATATTGATAGATCCAATCCAATTCATTCAAAGTCTGGTATGTTGCACAGACAATTTTGATTGCTACAATGATGAATGCAGTTCTTGTCCTATGAGTGATGTGAAACAGATCTGCGAATTTCTTGCGAGCTGTGAGAATGATGTGACATATTTGAAATGGATTCGAAAAAATAACATGTGCCAAAAAGTTGAGGTCACTGAACCTGGCTACATGATTGCTGAAACATTTTACAATGTTGTTAGCAAGAAATTCAAGCATCATGTGTACAACATCTTCAGGCAATATTCTGAGCTGAAGTTCATGAAAAGGAACCTTCAGACTGACGAAGTCCTTCTTTCTGTCGATTTTTCAAAAAATTATGATAACAAGCAAAACCATGAGATCCAAAGCGCTTATTTTGGCCACGAGGCATTCACATTGTATACGTGTGCTTGTTATGTGCGTGATGATCTGATGTCCAACTTCCCAATGATAGGAAAGTTGTTCTGGATGAAGAACATAGTCTCCAAGTTCTTTCTTTGGTCATTGTTTCGAACGAGATCGTTCATGAAAGAAACATCGCGTTTTCGTGCAACATGAAAGTGATTGAGATTGTGCGTGAGCTTCTCCCGAACTTACGAAAAGTTCATTTCTGGAGTGATGGCTGTAGTAGTCAATTTCGTTCACAGTATGTGTTCCGCTTGATGTCGAACTATCCATCAGATCTTAAAATCACATGGGACTACGGTGAGTCTCATCACTTCAAAGGACCGCATGATGGGATCGGGGGAACGATCAAAAGAATGGTGTACTCTGCTGTTTCTACACAGAAGGCCGTTATCCAAAATGCGGAGCACTTCGCCTCTTATGGCAATGAAATATCAAACATTGACGTCAGATATCTCGATAAGACCAACATTGTGAAATATAAGTTGCTTGATTCAGTGTAAATTCCAGGCACCTTAAAAGTACACCACATTGAGCGGAAGAATTGCGATACTCTTTTGACTTTTATTGTCACTCAAACTATCGCAAAGAAGCTGAAAAAATCACCACAGTGGTGTATTCGAGTTTGTCTGAGCCTGGGGATGGTCCCAATGATTCGAATTCAGTGCCAAGTCAAGATGACCAGGTGAGTGATGTCGACGATGATCTGAGTGTGAGCATTGGTGATGCGGTTGTTGTGGACTACATAACAACAAAAAAATTATACAAGTTCATGGGTGTTGTATGCGATTGTGATGAGAATGATGTGCATGTTGAGTTTTTGAAGAAAGGTGTTGCGAACAGCTATACAATCAAGTGTGATGATGTTGATGTGGTGAAGAAAACAAGTGTGAAGCGCGTCATTCAGAATTATTGCATCAGCAAGCGAGGACAATATATAATACAAGAAACATTGGAACGATTAGACATGTAAGACTGATACCGTTACTAAACTTTTATACGAGTGTTGCAATTGCAATAGATGACACTTTTGCTTTTATAAAACTTGTTTTAAAACTTGTTTACTCATCTTTGCCGCTTACCTATAAGTCTTTATTTAAGCGCCATGTCTATTCAAATGAATTTCATATTCAAATTTTGAATTTTTGAATAGGTCCTACTTATAGGCCTACTACAATTTCAGGATGATATAAAAATAAGTAGTACAAGTAAGCAATAAGGTACATGAATGCTAGACAAATGTTTTACTAAGTTATTTTAAAGATATATGACTCAAAATCACCTCTAACTTTCATAGCGTTTAACTGGAAAAATTTTCGGTCGCTGACGAAGTTTGCTTTTTTAAATTTCACAACAGATGAAAAGTAAAGATGTTGCTGAATCTAACTATTGTGTGATATAGCAAGCAGATGATCAGAGTTTAAAAATTGTGGGGTCAAATAACAGATCTATAGCTACAATTCGCAGATTTTTTCTTTTGAATCCAGTCGAGAGAATATGACCAGTTTCTGCTATCCGTCGCTGACGCTCGCTTCTAGGCCATATAATTTCTGAACTAAGCATCACTGAAAAATTCTATTTGTGGTAGCATCAATAGTCTCCCTAGTGTGTATGACAACCACAACATGAATGAATTCAATGCGTGACTTCATTCTTAAAATCTGGAATTTCTCTCTGAAATTCCGTCGCTGACGAAAACAGGAATTTTCAATCTTTGCCTCATACGGCAGTCAAATTATTTCCAAAATACAAATTACAAATTGCTGCTGGATCTACTATTTTTCAATCTATAACTGAGAAAGTTTCAGGTGGTTATGTGAAAATAGGCTATACATTTCCGATCACATCAGTATCATATTAGCATCTTTATCACTGGATGCATGATGATTATTATACATATCGACTTTTTGGCTATAGTTACATGTACTTCATGAAAATCACAGTGAAAGCGACAGTGTAATAAAGAATTCAACGGAAAATGTTTACACGAGTATTATCAAATTGTGTACTATCATCAAACTTTCTTGGACCTATTTATCAACGTTGTGGAATACACCTCACTCATTCGCATAAACTTAACAGTATTTTCACTGATCCAATATCAATCTTCAAAGCAAGTAGGCCTTCCGCAAGTCTCAGACAAGCCAGCATGGATTGACGCCTCCGAGTTCTTTGACTAAATACGATGACATCCATTTGTGGCATATAACCCGCTTATGCTTTTGACATACATCAATACAAACTCGTGCAAAAGCTATAGCGCTATAGCACCATGACCTCAAGGTAACTGTAAGAAAAAAATTATGTAGCCTATATGTGCAGGAACCCACTACGACAGGGGTTTGCCTTCAGCAATTTGTACATGACTTTGCTAATTTAGGTACATTTTCCAATTCCTATATGATAACTAACGATGTTATTATATAGGGTTATGTAATTATCAACATCTCGATTCATTAAAAGCTTTTATAATTCTACGCAGTTTTACATACACTCAAGGAAAAAATAAAGTACCCGGTGTAAAAAGTTATGTTAACAGTGACAAATTTATCATTTCAGTCATTTTTTTCTACTCGTTGGTGTGAAATATGAACTTTAGAAGTTAAATCAATAGTCAAACCATTAGGCCTCAACCACACAGCGAGCTTTTCCAAGCGTTTTGCAGCAAATACAAAGTCATCATTGCAGCATTTGTAGACTTCCATAATGCACGCAAAGCAAACTAGAGCGATTGATAGCTTGTGGACATGCGGTTACTCGAGACGCTTGGGACGCTCGTGTTTGCTTTGCTTTCAGTGTAGCTGAGGCCTAATGCTATGATTTCATTCATTGTTCTTTCATGCATACCGAGCTGTACTCTGTTCAATCCGCTAGCTACATACACCACAATCATTGACAGTATCGTAGCATTAGCAAATTAGTCATGGCGACACGTGGATGTGATTTGACTGAATTCCAGAGAGGTCAAATCTACGCCTTAAAGTTTCATGCGAATTTTTCAAGACCTAAAATTGCTGAGTGCCTCGAGATATCAGAGAACACAGTCAGAAAGTACCTACAGAGGCTATCAGCTGGTGGAGATGCTAAAGCAACCAATCGAGCTTCTTGTGGCCGTAGGAAAAGTACAACTGAAGAAGATGACGAGGAAATTTTAACTTTCTCTTCGAACCATCCTTTTTGCTCTGCCAGAGTAATTAAGCAAAACTTAAATCTAGAATGCACCAGAAGGACCGTAACAAATCGATTGCTGAGCGGTGGTTTCAAGGCATTTACACCAGCTAGAAAGACAGCCTTGACAGCAGATCATGAACATCGCAGATTGGAATGGGCTACAGAAAAGTCATCGTGGACTTTGACGAGGTGGAAGAAAGTGGTGTTTTCTGACGAATCGAAATTCTGCTTGGGTCAGTCACGAGTACAATATGTCCGTCGATCGATAGGAGATCGGTACACGGATCGCTACGTCTGCCGTACTCCGAACAGATCTATCGCGCATGTAATGGTGTGGGGTGCATTCTCAAGTAATGGACATACGAGCCTGGTGAGAATTCAAGAGAGATTGGATGCCCAAAAGTACATCGACATCCTTGAAGGTAATCTTCTTCTAGTATGGAATACAATCACTCAAGCAGGTGGCATCTTCCAGCAAGACAATGCACCGATACATTCGGCGAACCGGACGAAACTGTTCCTTCAACACAATGGAATCCCTACCTTAGACTGGCCTGCATTTAGTCCCGACATGAATCCCATCGAACACGTGTGGGCACAGATGGAACTGAAACTCCAAAGAGAATATGAGGACCCAGAAGACAGTGACCAACTCTTTGCTACGCTTGATGTCATTTGGAATGAACTGATGGATGATGTCAATTATCGAGCTTCTCTTATCAGTTCAATGCGTGATCGCGTAGAAGCAGTACTGGATGCTGAAGGTGATTTTACGAGATTTTGACTGTTTTCTATGTACTAGTACGCCTTTCGTGACTTTATACGCGTATTGATATTGTTTCTGTGATCGACTCTGAAGCACAAGTAGTGCATATTGTCTTGTTGTTTTCGAAATAGAGTTAAATGTCTAACCGGGTACTTTATTTTTTCCTTGAGTGTATATGTAAAATGCACTTGTATCATTGTTTTACATAATATTTTCATAGGTTTATCTACATGTTGTGCTGTGATGGATGCATATCAACAAAATAAACATTTTGTCACTTTTGTCCATCAGATCGGAAGAATTTCTTTGCGAATTCCCGTTTCTGGTCTGTTTCGGTGATGACTATAAACATCTGGTTTTGGTCACAATAATCAAACTCTTATTTTCTTGTCTAAAGCCCAACTTTCTATCTCAAGCAGATCTCAGGTTTTGACAGCCAGTGAGCAGTGAAACACATGCGGTATCTACATAACAAACTGTCTTCCTGAAACTTGCAGACCTGTCCTGCTCACAGAATTAGATTCATCTGCGCGCGAAGCAGATAAACAAAATCTTTAATTCTGTGGTCCTGCTTTAACAATCAAGTGATGAAAGTCACCTCAACATGTTAATAATTAATAATTACATGTAAAGAGATTTAGGTTATGCCCAACTTTGCAGTTCTTGGCAAATATCTCACTGAGCGCATCAAAAATGGTCTGCAAATAATTATTAGCGTCTTTAGTTGTAGGATTCCTCAATTAAGAATGCGTCATGTGCTGTCCACTGCCAAGAGGAGGTGCGCTGCAAGGCATTTTATAAGCCGCCAATGTCTAGTAAGCAATGGTCTTTTCTAACTCTTTATTTCATCCACTTGTATTGATCTACGAGTATAAAATACATCTGACTAGGGGTAAAACAAATAATGAAAACATGACTAAATGAAGATGACAGCATGACTGAAGTAAAGGGCAGTATGAAAGCTATGTTGTCAACATGTAAATAAAGGTCTTTACTAAGAAGCAAAAACGAAGAACAAACGAAAATCACTCAACAAAAACGAAAAATCAGGCATATTCTCGAAAAAGCGAATGGCTTAGTGGTCTGCATACATAGCTCAGTCATTTTTCTAAGCTTAGTAATTATAGTCCGGCAGCTTCTTCTGGAAACCGAAAATAAAGCTCTGGATGATGTGCACTCTGTTGCTACAATGAATCTGCGGTCCTGCCGAGTTCTACTGGTTTTCGGCAAATTGATATGTTTTCTCTGATTGAGTGAGAAGTACTGTCAGACGCCATAATTTTTGGCATCGAATGTCGTTCCCATTGTGTGTGCCGATATCATGCAAACAATTTCTGACCGATTAAGTATGCGCAAATGTGGCAAGAATTAATTAAGTGCTTGCCGATGTTGTATTGCTAGCTAGTACTGCTTCATATGATCTGAAGACATTCGATGACAAAAAATATGGTTCTGAACTAGTGCTTTTCAGTTGATCAGAGAAACGTCGATGGTAAGTCACTTTTACAGTTAACTTCAACCTCCTTTCCATTGGATTTTCATGTGTTTTTCTTTGATCCTGTCTGACAATTGAAAAGGAACGGGGAGAGACCAAAACAGAGCCTAGACATCGTGAGCATACATGGTCATTCAAGTCACGTCAATTTGATTAATTAAGATGATTAAAATGCACAAAGTGCTGCGTCTGTCTCAGGATATAAAGGAGTCATTTCTTCAAATATTCCTGTATTTTTCTTTTAATGTGTGCATTTGAGATCTTTCCACCCCGCGGCCATGATAGGCAAATTATTACACTTCCACCTTACCGGGCGTCTGCAACTGAAAGCTTCGCTCGAGCTCATTAAATTATGAGAATTGAATACAAGTAGGGGAGGGGGCACATTGAACCATCAGCCTTTTCTCCGAAATAGTTGAAACTTACTTATAAATGGTGTCTTGCATGCGGTCTACGTGTAATGAGCAATGCTTTAATTGCTTATCACAATGACAAATGTAACATTGTGTATCAATAAATTTAGCATTAATACTCTTACCAAGGTTTTTCTATCGATCAGTAGTGTTATTGTTCTAAGAACTCTGATGGCATATTCATTATATTTTAAGAAATTAGAATGTATCATTTCATCAAACATTAGCCGTCATTTTTGACAATAAAAATCTCAATCTATGAATTTTGCTGCTTGATACTGATAATTCATGAACTGAAGCTTCAGATCTGATAGATAAAGTTTGATAAAACTGAACAAGAAAGTAATAAACCAAGGTGGCTCAATGTGTCCCACACGTGGGGCACATTGAGCCACCTTGTCAAAAGTCTTAAAATTTAAATTGTGAGGAGATGAAATGTCGCAGAAACGTCAAACAACTCAGAGATACCGTCAACTTTTCATCCGAGTTTGATTTTGGTTGATTTGATTTAGTGTATTCAAACTGTTGAGAAAAGTTCAGAAACATGTTCGATTTCATCCCCCCCCTCCCGTACAAAACCAGAGTAAGTATACGTAGTAGGTAGAGTGTCGACTCATGGGAGGGTGAGTGAAAATACCGAAGACAGACTACTGATCTTGGGTGAGTGAGATAGTTGTTTCCCAGTGGGTCGTTTCACTAAAGTCTCACATTATTCTTTTGGTATTTCTTTTGCTCGAATAAAAATTGCAGTGACTGCTGCTCTGTTGGCAATTCTGTCTTGAAAAGTACAAAACAAAAACATTGTAGTCTTCGTTTAGAGCAATGCAGCAACCCAAGATCTTGTAAAAGATGTATGAAATAATAAGAAATATTCAGCACTTACGATACATTACGACGCATCCTTGACAGGATTCTGATAATACATTTCGTGCTCTCAAATGTAGTTTGATAATTTGCGATCAATAATCTGAAGTAGCCTGCTCCATTTTGTGATGAAAATTCTCACCTACTTTACTATCTGAACGGATTCATTTTACCTCGATTTCATAGTAGGAATTAAAAATCGCAAGAAAAACATTACACAGAGGTTGAAATGTCCACTCCGACGAGGGGCTTTCTGTGATTAACTCCTGAAACCGTTGAGCACATTTTTGTAGTGCCATTGATTAATTGCATGTATCTCTGATCTTCACTTTGAAGTTTGAACTTCTTAAAATTTGACCTCTCGTACATCAGGAATTCTTGGACTTTCGACTTATTGCCAAATTTGATCACATTTCCTAATTGCTCTGAAAATGTCTTCATTCATAACTGCAGCTACTTCACAGCAAATCCGATGGTACAGAAGTGCTGACTTTTTTCATGATGCTCAGTGAAGCGTAACAAATCTCAAGAATTCTCATGATTGATGACGGGTCACAAAGTTGTCATTCTTTGATCATTGAGGAAGAGCTCTGCTACCAGACTATCAGTTGCAGGTAGTCTCAGTGCCGATGCGGTGTATTACTTTGTGTCTGATAACAGCAGAGGTCACATTCGTAATACACATTTCATAGTAGTGCAACTTGTCTTTGGTAGTCCTAATTATTCTAGCCTATCTGTGATTGAAGGTTTATTCTACTGCAATGTAGATGACAAATTGATCAATTGAAACTAACTCGGCAATGCAAAATAATTCATGCACACCGTTAACAGTTTCAAATGATGCACAACATCACACAATAAATACACACATCCTTTATTAAAAATTATAGGAATCAAGTTAGTCCTTTAAAGGACTGGAATTCATTCCCACAGGCAAACCATGTTTTTGGATGAAATTGTTATTAATAACGCTTGATCATTATGTCAATGAATTGTCGGAACAGATTAACTGACTTCAATAAATATGTATTTGCTTTTAATATTTCAATTCTAAATTGCTCATAACTTGACTTAAAAAGATTTCTGATGGCAATCTAACTTTAACATTGATTTTGAGGGCAACATTGACATGATCGACTGACTAACTTTGAAACCATTATATATGCTCCATGCCATAGAAATCGAGAATAATTGAAATAAATGCCAATTGTTGGTCGTACTGAAAATGAGTAGTATTTATAAATTCGTGACACTTGTGAAATTCAAAATATTGAAATTCTATTTGCAAGCTACCGCGGTATACAGATCAGCGGTGGTAAGAACAGCAAGGTGAATCATAATAATAAATCACAAATTAAGTAGGCCTACGAGGAAATATTTTGATGATGATTCGGAAAATGTGACACACATCTCAGTTGGGTTCTACACGTCGCACGATTCACGTCACGAATCAAAGGCAGCCACTGTGATGATCTTGAGCAGCACAATAAAAATCAGCACAATCCCTTGAAATATCGAAACACAGAATTTGTTTTTTTTTCTTACGTTTACTGTATGATGTATAATATATACAACAAAACACACAATTAATAATATAGAATTATCGATAGGACACTTTAAGGAAAACTGACTTTCAGGAACTTTTTGACAAGGAACCGTATTTTAGAATTTTAATTCGCCTTGTTATTGCGGGAATCGATTCAAGGACATTTCATCATTATTCGATTGATGCTTCGTTGATCTGTGTTCCTTAGTCCCAGTCTGCAAAACTAAGAAAACAAACCCTGCTGCGAAGCAGAGAATTTTAAAAAGTTCTGATAACCAAAACTCGAAATCTGGATGTCAATGATTGCATTGTCCAAGCTCTCTAAAACACCGAGAGAGGAGAATCGAACTCCTACTGCGAATCATTCACACAAATACACGTACATGATCTTCTAGCGATTCTCGCATGCTTGCAACAGCATACATGTGCAATTTTAAAAAGTTTTCAGCCTCTTTACCAGAATTACGGGCTCGCATACATTTTCCAATGAGATGTTTCTTCTCGACCTCTGCGTATATACTAAAAGTACCCTTGAAATGATTACCAAATTATCAAAATTTCAAGCACCTGTAAGAAAATGTGACACTTTTCTGCATATATCGGTAATAAGAAGCTTTAAGTCGATAAATCATATCATATCTACAAATAGGGCAAGAAATTATCATGGATTTTTAAATCTGCTGCTATCAGTTCAGTCAGGAACAAAAGAAACAAAAAATGTTATATCAGAGCCTTAACTGACGTAAATTAAAGAGAGCAATTTACCTCAATTCCAACTCGTGATTAAGCTTGTCGCAGAATACGAAATATTTAAGTATTTGTAGAAGTTTCAGCATTTTTCTGTTGTTGTCGTTTGACCATTCTGGAGAAGTCAAGAACATACTCTTTTATCTTCATAATAATACTCCATACATGCTACAATCTCCATTAAAAAAGGAAAGTTTAGGAAGCATTGAGGCTTATCTGGAAAAATGTTGACCCGTTGCGACAGCATGCGACTTTATCTGAAGAATCTACTCATGTGATATCGGTATCATTTGATTCAAGTCACAGGTCAATGATGACGGTCACGTATTATGCACTTGAAAATCTGTTGTGTGGGTTTATTAATGTTTCGTATGAATTAAAGTCTGACAATTTTGTTTCTAAGTCAGATAATTGCAACAGTTTTCTCAACGGAGTTATATTTCGATTGGCCACACGCAAACTAATTGGTGTTCCTCGTCAAATGTCCTGAAGCTCAGCTTTGTTAAAACTGTATCATGGAAAGCCACAAAATAGAATTTAAATATCAAAAACGTTCTCAAAAAATGCAAAACTAATGCCTCAATAGAAATTTTAGCTGTAAGCTCGATAGTTTCTGACCGTTCGTGAAGGTTCAACCTAACACGCACAACACTCCATAAAATCACTCTCCTTTTTATGAACCTTCACATCGCCTGTGTTTTAGCACTAACCACCGACCGTTGGAACATGTAGACCGTCAGGCTCACCTGCAATTAAGTTCGTGATTTGATCAAGTTAGTATTTATCGAGAGAGCAACACTTTGTTCTTTTGAAAGTACGATGTTGAAGTTTTACTTTTCAAAACTGTCGGAGGCTATTGATTGGTTTTCCGGCTAAAATTGAAACAGAAACATAGGTGCTAGATGTTGCTGAGAGCGTTTGTTATTCGAATTTAATTTTGCGACTCCCATGAGACAATTTTGAAACTTTTATTGAGGCCTACCATATGCGATGTGATAGATATATTGGACTGATGCATAATTTTTTTGAAATAACGTAAAAGTATAATTTCTCCTAAACAGCATAATGTTAGGTTGAATTTTAAAATAGTCGATTCTGTTGATCTTAAAATTGTATTCCCAAATTTTCGTCGGTACACGGACCGAGACAGGGGAACACTTCTCGTGTCTCGGTCCGTGTACAGACGAAAATTTGGGAATACAATTTTAAGATCAACAGCATCGGCTGTTTCTAAATTGAAAATATTAAAATAAAATTTGTTGGAATGTTGCAATTCCGCACATCATTTGAGATTTAGGAACTGAAGCTGGATTGAAATATCCGTCGCAGAATGTTCGTCTAGAAAAGGCCTACCAAATATCGGTCTCAGGTTAACAAATTGATGTGTAAATCAGTTGAACCAGGTAATTATGGCCAATCAAAAATGGATCTTCAATAAGGAGTACATTGATATGATCGATACTCCATCCTAATCAACTGTCGCTCTTCATTAACGTCCGCTATGTTGAAAGCACTTGCCTTTCTCGGAAAGTTGTTGACTTGCACAGACACATGCATTCATAGGACTTTGATCACGAAACAGAAATCCTGAAATACCAAGGGCTGTAGCTGTTCAAGAATAAGTCGTAGACTATAAGATCCTGCACGTTAATGAGTCACGCCATCTTATCATTATAACTATTAACTAAGCTTAAACTGGATAATGATAAATAAAAGGATGTACATTACTTTCATACTGTCAACAACATCTGAAGCAGCATAAATAGTGATCCCATTGCAAATTCAAGGCCAAAATGTGCAGCGATGACTTATCGCCGTGACCTTAGGTCCCGCGTCATGAAATACGTGATGTGACTACTGCTGGTTTTATAAATAGTGCTAAAAATGGAAAAATGTGAAGGCGTGATGTATTACTGAGTGTATTGTGATGAGACTACAAGCAGAGGCCGGAGTGCTCTTGACCTGACTTCTCCGGGAGAGAGGGTGAGACTACAAGCAGGGGCAGGAGGAGTGACCTGACATGATCTCTCCGGGAGAGATGGTGAGACTACAAGCAGGGGCAGGAGGAGTGACCTGACATGATCTCTCCGGGAGAGAGGATGAGCCTACAACCAGAGAGGGGATTTTGTCCAGGATGGAGCATGTTTTGTGTCATATCGTGTAGAAGTGGATGTCTTTTGTCCACAGTTACCACTGGTCTGCGACTGTAAGATTTGATGGGACTACAAGCAGAGGCATGAGGAGAGACCTTAAACTGACCTTGACCTGATCTTAGCGGGAGAGAGGTATGAATCGGGTGTGTTAAGACTACAAGCAGAGAAGGGATTTTGTCCAGGATGGAGCATGTTTTGTGTCATGTCGTGCAGATGTGGATGTCTTTTGTCCACAGTTGCCACTGACCTCTGACTGTAAGATGTGATGGGACATTATGTCATTGGATGCATGTGGTGAGAAGAGAAAGGGGTCTTTCTCCTATCTCTCTCATCAGATGACTCCAAAAACCGGGTTTCCGTAGGAAACCAAGGCAGATTTTTCGATTGCCGCACTCACCTAAGTTGTCAGAGTGAGTAGAGAGCCAGGAGATGGCCTAGTCTCCAAGCCATCGTAGTAGGCCTAAACCTTAAAGGCATGCATCTCTGCTTGTAGGAATCGGATGGACTTCGTTCAACGTTTGTTCGAGAGGTCATGATTCGAGTCAAGTCATAGACTACTCATAAGCTACTCATAGACTCCTATCAGGCCATTTCTCAAACTCACTGAATGGGTGTGGTAAGGAGGTTTTTCGGTGTAATACTTCCTGTTGGTAGTCGTTCTTTCGAAACAGCAGTGAAGTCCGGGGGGTATCGCACGGGACATTGACAGTTTTAATCCGTGTGAAACCTCTCTGCGTCTTGCTTGCAAGTTTTCGTCTCAACGGCATACTCTGACCACCAGGACGACATTGAGACAGGTTACTTTATAAAATTTCCATTGCACTGAATGACTCATTGTTGAGCAGCAGTATGGAGTACGCGTGAGTTCTCAATGTCATCTTTTCTATCGCTCGGTCATGCTCTCCCAACCACTCTCCTGTTTGTCTCACATATATGCGAGATGAACTGTATCCATCTAAATGAATCGAAGGTAGACATTCATGTGCCAAGCGCACACATAAAAACACACTTCTCTTCTTCACTGAACAAACTGTTTTGATGAGAACACACCTTACCGTAGTAGAATCATCAAACGAAGAATTCATGTGTATATCAATAGGCTGCTATACTTTAAGTGAATAATCAAGTGCATTGATATGTGTTATGACATAAGTACTAAAAATGTGTAATATAAGAAACAAACCAACAACAGTATTGTGCTATCAATAGTCAGTGTAAAAACATTTTCATGTAGATGAGATCATAGTCCTAAACCTATACTGCAATCACTTTTAAAGTGTTGAAACACTGCAACAACTAATCAGCTTACACAATCAGCTCAACAGTATAGAGTGACAACAGGAAGAAATGCATCACATTAAAAACATCATGAGTTAAGTTAGTTGATCAAGATACATAATTGCATGTGTCAAAGTGTTTCACTTCATCGTTGAACTATCAGGAGTATCACGTGCATCACTGCGTTTTCAATGACCAAATACATGTAGGATGTGAAACTAAGATATCTGTTTCAACAAAGTCTGTGAAGTTTAAACGAGTTCACTCTGAAGTTGAAAATCTCGTCGATATGAATATTTCATTATATAAAGTTTTAACAGTAAAGCATTGAGTTTCACGTCTCTTGAATATGAGTAAACTAAGAACGGCAGGCATGTATGCGAAAACTCATACTTGTGTTATGTGGGAGTTGTTTGGGATATGCAGTCAGATTGAAAATCATTAGAGACAGTAGAAACGCCTTGATGGTTTGCAACCACGAAAGTGGATGAATGAATACACAACACTGTTTCACCAATCAGTACCGTCGGTGTTAGAAGTGACACAAGTAAAGTTTTTATGTTGGGTTGAAAGTTACTAACAAACGTTGAAAGTTGCTCCATACCGTAAGTAAAATTGGGGCATCATCCAATGTAGTTCATGTGACAAAATCAAAGTGAAGCGTTTATCAAGTGAGTTGTTTCATAAGTTGCTGCAAGTTTGATTGTAAATGAACATTGAGAATAAATGCAGAAACTTACAAGCGCTTTTAGTAAAAAGTTGAGATGTTTCGTAAGCAGTGCAGTCGTATTATGTTTAGGAATTAAGGCACATCTACACTTTTGGAGCACTCTATACCGCAACACAGTTCGAGTTGTTGGAGCTCATGTGGGTGATGGACATGGAAGATAGAGTGTCAGATGTTTGAGTTAGGACTATCTCAGATACGCCTATGTTAGAATGCTCACATTCACTGAAAAATGACTATGTGTATAATGTTTATTGCAGGCAGGTTTAGTACGCAGTGTTGCAAAACTCGTAAGAGTAAAATGCAGCATCATTGCATCAGGGTAGGTGTAAGATTAGGAATAACTCATATGTGAGGTGTTAGTGTTGAATGCAAGATTCGAAAAGAATCAAACAGGCAATCATGTAGGACCTACGTGTGAGATGTAAATCAAACTGGTAGATACGAACATGAGTATGTAAATTGAATCAAGCGTGTTGGTTACTCGCGGAAGACATCAAGCGAAATTTGAATTCAAAGACTCATACTTATGTTATGAGGGAAAGAAATGAAACGATGTTTGGGATATGCAGTCAGATTGAAAAGTAAAAAAGCCCTGTTTCGTGAATGGTCTGCAATCATGAAAGTAGATGGACGAACACACAACGTTGTTTCGTAAATCAGCACCGTCTGTGCTAGAAAAGTGTGTTGAAGATTCAATTTGACTCATGTGAAATTCGTTCTTAGAGTTAAGTACCAATATCCGCGGTGTAAGAAAGAAACCAAGGGTTCAATGCATTGCGTTACCAGCAAGGACAACGAAATTTATGTTGGTGAAACTTTAATGTAGAGTGATAACGCTGTATTCCAGTCACTTGAAATGTTGGGTTGTTGAAACACTGTGGAAATTGATAAGTTTTAGATTCAGTTCAACTTTATAGAGTGTTTAAAGGTAGACATTGTTCAAATAAAAAACAACTTCGTGTTGGTTTGGTTGATGACAAGGTGTTAGATCATTGAACTGTCAAAGATTACTAGGATAGGGTCATATGAGATCAGGAAAGTGCATCACTTCGTTCTAAATGCTTTTCATAATAAACGTTCACATGAGTTCTGTGGGATGTGAAACTATGATATGTACAAGTTTTTGTGTAAGTTAAAACGACAGAGTAATGTTGGTGTCTCAACCTATGAAACAGTAAAGCATTGAACATCACGTCTCTTGAGTATGAGTAAACTAAAAGCGTTAGGGCTGTGAATGGTGTATTGTAAATCAAAATTTGAAATGATAGAATCAAACTTGTGAACGACTAACGAGTGCAATGAAAATCAAAACGTGAATAGTATTGGAATGACATAATCAAATGTGTAAACTGAAACATGCATCGAGTCAGTCGATTTCATTCTAAACTATCTGCATATTGAAATAATCAAACGTGCTGCCAATGTTGAATGCCAAGTTGCATCCGTGCATGGGTCTTGAAATTTATGTTTGTTCGTTGAAGTAAACGTGCATGGACGAAAAGTATAGATATCATAACGTAGGTGAGTGTTAAAACGAGTTTCATGTTGACCAGAGTTTTTGTGTAGAAGAGCACTTATGTAGTATGTGAACTCTATTTTGTATCGCACTTGTTTCTTACGAACGCCATATTAATTTCAGCGGTAGAGTGTAAGTAAACTGCACCATTGAAGATCTCGTTGGAATGACGTTTAGTGTCAAGTATCTTGAGTTTTTAAATATGTAACAACACCATGTATCTCTCATGAGTGAGATGAATGTAGTAGGAACTGTGCTTCTTCAACTTTAAGATGTTAAATTGCACAACTGAGGCATATATTTTTGAATGTAAGAAAGCATGTCAGATCTAGCAACGTTCAATAAATGAATCTGATGTTGTGATTTTAAATGTACATGTTGTTTTGACGCACTCAACGTAGGTAAACGTGAAAGCAGTTATTTGGGTGACAAACCTCTAATACTGTTGTGATCGGTCATTACAATTTGAAGAAAAGGAAATCCATTGAGCTGTATTATGTGTGTGTGAACTCAAAACAATGAGAAATATTTTAGTCTTAATGTGATGATCTTCTACGTTGTGCCTTGTGTTTGATTTGGTTATACACTGAAGTTATTGAAGTCACTAGTCCCTCACACTTAAACATTGATAGTTGTGTGTGCTTTGAACGACATGTCTCATGCGTTATGCTGCAATCATACTGTCTATCTTGCAAAGTTGTTTGATGACAGTTGTGTACATTGCATACAAAAAGCTACATTTCGATTTTGAAAGTAACCTGATCAGTGTTTCCAAATCAATGGTAGCTGCTAGTCTCAAGTAAAAACAGCACATGTGTATTGTATCATTCAACGACTTAAATGTAGGACATCGAAATGAAATACCCAAGTTTAACTTTATTGCATTGAACATGAAACGTGTAAGTGAGATGGATAAGAATAGTTGTTGATGAATGTAGTCTAACCTCATTTCATGGCAGTAGAGTTTCAAAGGTTTACAAGTCGCAAGGGTGAATGTGTAATTAGGGTTAGCCAAGCGTTGTTTATAAAGTGACACGTCATTTTACGAATAACACCAAGTCTATCGCGTTTATCACTTATGAATGACCAAGTGAGATTTACATGACATCGAAATAGAAAATGCAAACCAAGCGTGATATAAAAGCGTAGAGATGAATATATAAAAGCTTTGCATACGGAAGTTTTTAGGTGCATGGATGTGTTACACACCTTTGCGGTGAATGAAGTCAACAATACAATGTCAAGTACATTCTTGAACACGTCAATGACAAGTGTTATGAAATATCTGCAAGAATGCTAACGGCTTTTCTGTTTTCTTTTCATGACATCGGTGAGAGTTGCCAGAAGAAGAAGAAGATCAGTGACGTGAACTTTTTTTTTGTAACGCTCAACAGCGGTTGTACCTGTTTTATTATGCTTCGATTTTTATTATATTTAATAATATGAAGGTATGTGTGCTTAGCGTTTTCCTCCCTATTGGAGTTTTCACCGCCTAGCACATATGTAGAGATGGATTGCATCTCATTAGATATCTGCGTTGGCTTTACAGAGGTTCTAAGTTGGTTTGAGCTGTTTCGTGAAATGCTGTTTAGTAAGAGAGGGTAACGAGCTATGTAGTATGTAATGACGGGAGAGCTTTCGAACGGTTTTGAAAGTTGTCGGCGACTAGGAGTGATGGTATATAAGCGAAGGTTTTGAATTTGGACGGGGACGACAGCTGAAGATCTACCGAGGGGCGACGTGGCTAGCAGCAGGTTTACATCTACGGGTGGAGTGCTACCAACGAAGAGTCGGTGACGAGGTAAGATCAGGGCTAGGTAGACCAAAGTGTGTAGTCACTGACAGGAAAGTAAGTTTCAGGGACGGTAAGATCTGTGTCTAGTCGCTGATTAACTCTTAAGTGTTTTTTGGGGAGTAAGGTTTGGGAGAGCAACTTCTGTAAAGTCAACTCATATTTGCAAGAGCTTATTAATATCCAAAAGCCTGAAATACTAAAAGAGAAAGAATAATATCAAGTTTGAAAGTAAAGGAGTAAAGTTCTATTCGAAGAGATTACAACTTCTGTAATTTGGCCTTTTAACAGGGATAGAGTGGTAAAAGTTGTAACAACAAGGATACATTCCTAAAGTCCATAAGCTAAAGGTAGGGTTCTCTACCATTAGATTTATGGATTTAGCGTTTTATATAACATACATCAATGATAATTGTTGTTGTAGAGTGTATACATGCATTTACTAACTTAACAATTTATGAATGACATACTTCGATAGATAAATTGCTAAAGTCCATCATCTGAAGGGTAGGGCTACCTACCGTTGGATTTAGGGTTTTATATAACACAAGTTAATGTTAAGCGTTGGTGTATAGTACATTTATTAACTTAACCATTTGTGAATGACATAGCTAAATTGCTAAAGTCCATCATCTAAGGGGTAGAACTACCTACGGTTGGATTTAGCGTTTTATATAGCACAAGTTAATGTCAAACGTTGGTGTATACTACATTTATGAACTTAACCATTTGTGAATGACATAGCTAAATTGCTTAAGTTCATAATTTAAGGGCGGGGTTATTTATCTACGGTTGGATTTAGAGCTTTGTATAACACAAATTAACGATCTCTTTTAGTGTAGAATACATGCAACACATGATGCATATGTTCGCTTTATAGACTCAATTTCAAGGGAAAAAGACAGGTTTCATATCGTTGATAAAAGATAGTTATATGCTCATTATGTTACACACTTTACATTTGATGCAGTCCAGCTGAAATGTGATTGATGCATGTTCAATAGAAGAGTTGAACACATTGTATGTATTTTAGTGATTGGAATAGTAAGTGTTACAGAGTTGATTTGGAAAATATATAATAGTCAACGTATGAAAGTTTCTTGTTATCCAAGCTAGGAATATGCAAACATCAGTCATTAGTCAGTGTTGTACTTTAACATTACCATGTTTTGTAAAAGGTAGGATTCGTCGGACGTGTTATGACGAACGGTTGGATAAATTCATGAAGCTTTGAGTAACACAAACCAAGTATTTAAAACGAAAAGCACAAGTGAGAAAAAAATTGTGACATTAAAGACTTAAGTGCATCATGCTAAACATAAGGTAATGATGATGGATAGGAATAAGCGATGTAATTAATGTCTTGTCTCACATGTGTTTACTTATACGTTTACAGTAATTATCATAGTGATAGAACTGTAAATCTCACCAGTATGACTTTTAGAATGTGAAGCATCTTGGGACTCTAGGTAGACAATGACCAAAAGAGTAAATAAAACCTAAGTGAAATACAGGGTCATATAGAGAGAGGTTTAGGATTCTACAAAGTTTGTAGTGTTGATATGAATGTTGTTCGACAGATTGGAACCGTTAGATGGTCTGCTGATATGATTTACAGTGAACAAGAAAATCAGTAAGAGGAGTGATAGGAAAAACGTCTTCACAAATGCAGACAAGTGAAAACTCTACTAAATGACTGCATGCATGGATTTTATCATCCATCATCAAAGTGAATTTAGTTCAAGCAAGTTACATGAATGTTTAAAGTACGCTGACAGAGGCATAAGTTTACTAGATTACACAGCAAAACTCCTAAATCACTAAATCCATAGGATAGGATCCCTGTGTTAAGATTTAGGGATTTAGCGTTTTAAAATGTAAGTTGCATAGATAAATCACTAAATCCATGGCATAGCTCGCATTTGAAATGAATTGGTAGTGTAACAAACAAACTGTGTGGGATTCAGCATATGTTTGAAGATGACATGCATTTTATTACGTCATGTTCATGGATGTAACAGAATGAATGTCTCTACTGGTTGAGTGTATAAGATAGAACACATAACGTAGTTGTTGTATGTAAATTAGAGTATCATATTCGACGAAAGCTAAGTATGAGATAAGCTTGCATTTCAAAGTTTAATGAATGGGTAGTGTACTAAACTGTTTGAATCAGTGACATAGTTAGAATAAACAACAGTGCCATTTCGAGATATAATCACACAGCATTAGGACTGTTGGTTTATGAACGTAATTCATGTAAAAGTTGTATAGAAATAACTTGTTGATGCAAGCAAGACACTATGAGTGCGAAAGTAGGAATAGCATGTAATGACTGGAGTATCATTCGAATCATTGAACCACCGACCCCCATTGGTCATCGTGGACAATTTTCGTTTGAATCATTTGAATAGAAACTTTGACTCGTTCTCTGCGTTTGCTTGTACTGTTCATTATTTTTCATCTTAGCGATTGTCTTGCGTACAAGAGAATCTAGCCTAGATATGTCATCAGCAGACCTGTGCTTGTGATTATAGACCTGTATATTCCAGAATGATTGTTTTTCCTTTGATTAGAAATCATTTGGATGGGAAATAGAAAGTTTTATTTAGTATTCGGCCAGTAATGAATTTCTACAATGATATTTAGATGGTAATCATGGTATACAACTTGTTTCAACTGAGCTTAATAAAATTTGAGACCATCACGTTTTTCTGAGAGAATTTCTACTCAGATAGAAAAGGCGACAACAAAGCTGATCATGTATTATGAACACGGTTGTAATAGCAAATCAAATGAACCAAAGTAACTTTATCTAGGTATTTACTGGGACGACAGATTTATAAAAACAACTACATTTTTAACTAATGCTATTTTCTCCTTTTGAGACCGTCACGCTGCATTTTTGGTAAATTGAAACAAGTACTAATATCGAAAGAGAAATATTATTTCAACATATTCTTACTCTAACTCAATAGATATATTTTATATACTTCTAAGTTTCTGATTGCAGTGTACCCGGGATAAATATCCAAACTGTAGTCATCTTTGAGACCGTCACATTTATGGAATTAACCTACGGAGGAAAGATAATAGCCCTGAATATTTACATAATATATTGACCTAACTACCTAACCGACTATTGTCTGACCATTGAGGTGTTGGTGATTTGAGGAGTGTAGCTGCAAATTTTCAGAATTCCATAATCCTATCACAGATTTTATGTGTAAACGCTGTCGAGGCCAGATACGTTTTCTTTCCATCACAAGTGAAGAACAAGTCGGTAAAATTTTAGAGACAGGGTGACACGTCACACCGATCAGACTGTGAGCAGTTTTCGTTACCTTGGGGATTCGATGGACTCCGCTGGTGGTTCAGGGCTGCATTATCTGTTCTTGAGTGATCACCATTTCTGACATCGAAAGAGACTCCTTTGTGGATGAAAGGCCAAGTTCGAATAAGATAAAATTTGCGAAATCGAAACTGAAGCGAAATTTTCCAGTATTACAGTACTTTGCCAGTACTTGATCCAAAGAAGATCGTGATGGCAATTGTGTTTAACGAGCAGCAGTTAATAGATCTGCCATATGACCTGTATTTTGGAGAACATATCTAGAGGAACCGCACTTTAAGATGACAAGCTACATCGCTATCTTGATCATTCACATTAAAAATGCAAAACCTGCAATACTGAATTCATATCCGGGGGGCTCACGATAGATCAGTCTTTCGAATCACTCACAATTTGGAAACTAAGATACCGGCATCTATGATAAGGACAAAAATATCTATGGTAGTTCCTACCTTCTGTAGAAATTGTTCGATATCATTGTTGACGACAAATTACACGGAGAGATTCAAAAGCTTAACATGCGGAGATAGAAGTTTTCAGTCCTCAAATATTACATAGTCCTTAAACAAGGGCCTTAAACGGTTGTGTAATCGTAAGACAATCGTCGCATCATTTTTACTCACATTCTGTGTGTCAGTGACGCTCAGTGAGGGATTGTAAAAAATTAATTGGTTGAAAATTAATTGCAATTTAATTGGACAAATTAATTGATTGATAATTCGTATCCATCAATTTGTACTACATCGGCCTCACGTTGCTTTAATTCGTATCTAATTATTAATTGATTGAATGATTAAAATTACTTGCAATTAATTGGATCAGTGTCCATAAATTCCGCCTACGTTAGCACTTAGCAGTATTCCTATGTTTTTAAAAATTCACTTTAAACATTTGTACCAAAGTAAGTTTATAAGGGAAGCATGCTACATATTTAAGCACTTTGATTTGTAAATTCAAACTCTATCTACGCACACTCCTTTGAGACAAACTTCCATTTGACAATTAAAAATCGGAGGCGAACTGACTGCATACACGCATGTCATACATACTTTAGCTTTGTTTCCCACCACCGAGAACAATAATTCTCTGCATTAGTGAACATTAGGGAATTATTGAGCCAGCTATCGCTTGTCGTCTTAATTGCAATTAATTGATTGATAAATTTCAAATGAAAAATTAACTGATTGATAAATTTCCAATTAAAATTAATTGATTGATAGAAAATTAATTGATATTTCATTTACCAATCAATTATCTACAATTCCTGCTCACAGTAGCCTTCTCAGTCGTCGCAGATCAGTCACACAAAGTCCATGGATCAAGCGAAATCCACATAGAGAATAACTTGTGGCTATAAAGACAAACCATGTGCAATTGCATCGCAGGATGGAATCCACTTTATCAATTGTTGCTGATGTTTTTCGTGATTTGAGTTAGCTCACATTTGAAAATTTACTTTCGGTAATTTGCTCTAAGTATTTAGATAACAACTTGGGTTGCTCCAAAAAAAGAATGGCTAACTCGTCGCTTAGAAAAGTCAATCCCTATTCAAGAAAAGTTGGAATTTTGCAAAATATACTTCACCCACTCGTCTTCTTGTTGTTGCAGCATCTCCAATCTGCTCCGTTGTTCAACAGCGAAACATCATCTCCATGGATAGCATCAAGGTCTCCTTCGGTTGATCTTGACATTATTTCACCTCCATCCTTACACTCACACTCAAGTTTCCTCTTATCCACAGCGCCCTCTGAAATTAATCGATATCACTGAGGAGCAAATTTTGCTCAGAGTTATGTGCCAATGGTATTACATCATCTTGCATTACAAATACGCAACAATTTTTTTAGAATTTCAATGAATCTTGACATTGATGATAAAATGGTGATGCGTCCTGAGAAGTCACCTTTGAGAACAAAACGATATTGATAAGATCGATTTGAGCATGGAAAGCAGCTCAGAAATAGCTACGTGTAGAAAGAATTTCTTTCAAAATTGGTCTGTTTATCCATGAATGGCTTTCTATAAGTCGAAGCACATGTACCTTCAAAGTGGAGCAAACTGAGCTCCAACAGGTCGCAATGCCCTGTAACAAGCCGTGGCCGCAACTTCATATCGGAAGCAAGTCAGGTGACCTCTCAGCAACCGTTCAACCGTTGAACTATTATTATAAAATCGACATGATTTTGCATGTGTACTTTTGTGCGTATATTTTTGAAACTAAATTATATTTTTCCAAATATTTCGTGTTTCATTTTATCATATACCAAGTTCCGAAGTGCGATGACATTGTGGAGTTTTGTAGCATACTTTTGCATTGAATACATTTTAGAAGCTCCTTGATCTTTTTCAAGCTTACTATCCATTGACACAGCTCCATTAGAACAAATATCTGCCTTTTTTCTTATTGACTTCTTTCATAATTCTGAGCAAGAACGATGAAAGTTGTCAGAATTTTCGATTTTTCTCGTAGAAATGTGCAGAAATATAATCTACTGTGTTATTGACTTTATTCTGGCCAAACAGAATATTCTGTGCATGTGCTGATGATTAGAATGCCTAGGTATGTGTTCTGTGGGAACCGTCACAGACAATGATGTGCTCAGATTCTTGAAAGTTAAGGATTTGAATCGCTTTTCAGATTTTTTACATGCAAACACGCAAGGAACATCCAGTTTTTCAATTTATGTTTCTTTCCCTGATCCACACAATTCATTCGAGAACTTTGTAATTGTTTTAGAACAAGTTTTATAGTTAAAATTGTAAAGACGCATGATACATCGGCATTCATTTTATGCTGGAAAAAGCAGTACAATAGAAGTTCTCTTGTATTATCCATTCGATAATTGCAAGTCATAACCAAGGAAAAGGAACATGTGTTGCTCAGCAGTTATATATCTTGCAGTAAATTTACAGAATTTAGCTTGTTATTAATGTGCAAGACTTACAGGCTAAAACTGACAACAAAGCGACTTCTACTCATTTGATTTATGTACTCATGCAGTCGTACATTCCGGCGATGGTAGTTGCTTGTCCAATGAGCATGGAATACCTACCAATCTAAAGTTAAGAGATCTGTTGGTGAGCCTATACAAAACCCAGCAGACTTAAAACATGAAATATTGAGTATAGGAGGTGCAAGGATGGGATAGAATGCCTCAAGTGCCCTCCTTCAGATCGACTCAACACCTGCACTAAAATCGTGCCGGCGACCCTGGATATACGAGGTACTGTGAGATCGTGTGCTACTATTTTAGTTAATGCTTGGGGAATAGGTCAGCCCATGCTCCGAAGGATTTCGAAAAGTGCTCTAAGATAAAGGTGAACACTCCCGAGTCCCGACAGAAGTTTACAGTAAGCTGGGGTGCATGAATGTGATGCACAAATTGATGAATGGATTAAAGACATTTAATTAAGTTTGCTTGAGCTTCGTATGATTTATGGGACTTTCTCACCCATCTTCGCTGCCTCTTTGTCTGACTTATGGGACAACCACAATTTTGTCGAGTGCAAAATGTTCTAATATGGGAAAAACAGGCCATTATTTTTTAGTGACTTTAGAAAAAGGAGTGATTAGATGGCAACCCTGCAAATGATTTTCACATTGAAAAAGGTCTACCACAATTCTTAGAACTTCATTCCGTAATGTTGACATTACCTCACTACTATCAAAGAATATATAACTACTATGCTGAAATATACGAGTATTTTGTACAAGAGACAATCAACCGATACGCTCACTGTGCTTCACACAATCCTACATTCTACACTAAACATCATTACTTTGAATCAGCAGTGTAAATTTACCGCCGTTCACTTCCAGTAAAATTGGTAGTTTTGACGCTGATGATTTTCGAACTTTTAGAGATTTAAATTTTGGAACTATAATTTACTATTTCACAGGATTTTTGTCCCCATTTGTCCGCGATCAACGATCCGTACCATCAGTAGTACCATACTGGTAGTGGAGGAATACTGGGCTACAGGACTGCGATAGGTCAAAGACAACAAAATTTTTGAATCAGTTATTTTGCTGCCATCGATCGGGTTTCTTTATTCCAATCAAGAAAAGTGTAACTTTCTACGACTGTGTTGTCATAACTACGCGGTCGTAGAAAATTGCAGTTTTAATCATTGAAATTCTAAATGTCTGTTTTCAACCTCTTAACCAGTAGTAGTCCATCTTATATAGCTTGTTCTTGCACACCTCGGATATAACGTACCAATTTTTTAGGTCCCTTGAAGTACGTTATAAGTGGGTTCTACTGTATACATGACTGCCAAGAAGACAGTCACTATAATCCAGACTTAACTGTTAGCTTTCATAACGCATTAGACTACAATATGAATGGATAGTCTGTCAAACATAATTACATTTTAAATGCAGTCAAAGAGATTTCATATAAAATAGTCTACAGAAGTGATAATGTTGTTATGCAGATTCTAGTTTTCCCATGGCTACGTTTAACAAACCATCCACTTCTGCTTACACCTGCATGACTCAGCCAGTCAGCTAGCTACAATACCCAATAGCAGGTTCATGACTCACGTGCATTTTCAATGACGATCCCACTTCATAATGCGACTCATAAAAGTAAAGTCTGAGGTTACCGCCGATCATATTCTAGCTCGATGTCTCGCCGTCCAAGCAACGCTGAGAAGCAACGTCTGTATCGCTTGAGGCCTTCAGATATTGAAAAAGTAAATATAAGTACATTCGTATTAAGAAAGACAAGCATGAACGAGATAACCGAGAAGGAAAGAGAACGCTGATAAATAATTAGTCGGAAAGAGGAAAAAGAAATGGTGACAGGGAAAACAATTGAGATGTCACGAAACATGTCAAAAACATTGATGATAATTCGCGAATTCCTGGAAGATACGTACTGCGTTGTCATTTATGACGTCAGGTTGCACCTAGGAATTACCAAGCCTATCCATGAATGCAGCACAGAAATTGATTACATGAAGCCGGTTGGTAGAAACAGATTTTGATCAGCTGGCACCCAGAAGATGTGCTGTCAATCATTCCGGCGTCGATACTTGGAACACTTCTTGCAATGCATTTATTGATTCTCTAGATTTTGCGGCATGTGTCACGAAATAATAGAATTTTGTCATATAAATTCTCACTGCTCAAACATGTACTTTCTCATGAATAATCGATCAAGTTATGCACGAAAATGCTATAATTTATTTATTTGAACATTTCCGACATTGAGTCCAGAATTCTATGTTCAATTCAAACTTTTCCCGTCAACGGTGTCACCTCAATGTCACTGGTGCTACACTACCTTATATCCTATATTTTCTCGAAAAGGAAATGCTTCAAGTTGATTGACCAGTAGCAATTTGTAGGCCGATATAGCCACCTCACATTCATATTTGTTGGTTTCACGAATTTTATTTTATGATGTCTACATGAGTTAAAATGTAATTTTTAGCAGAATCTTGTGGATGATGAAATAAACATCTTGCAACGAAATCAAATAGAGCTCCATCATTTTAATATGCAAATAATCATGGGACAAATAAATATTCATTTCGCATATCAGAAGTTGTGCAGCTCCATGCGGTTGCATGCACTACAGCGTACATTTAGCGTACACATTGCTCGAGAAACTGATCACTAATCAATAATTTTATCTCAAAGTAGTTAATATTCAGAGCAGTTAATCTCAAAGTAGTTAATATTCAGAGCTGCTGATACAAAAAACGTGCAATTTAGGTAACCTCTTACAACGTGGTATAAGATGAAGTCGGTTAATATGACTAATAGGAAAAAATGAAAATGGACTTTCAAAGTTTTTGTGGAATGACCCTACTACATGTATTAGGTTTGAATATCACCCGCTCCACTTCCATCACTTACATTATTCTTAAGAGACTGAAAAGACATGTTTCATCCGAAGTAACTAACATTATATTGACAAGATAAGAAAGATCACGTGGATATTCATCTGAATATCAACATTTTAGAATCGGACATTTAATACGGTTAAGTATAAACAAATGAAAAATGATAATTTAACTGCAGCACTGAGTCAACATCGATTACGCCGTTCCATAGGCGCCCACAGACTCCTTGCTAGTTGGTTCACAAGGATAGAAAATAGCAACTGATGCGCAATGTACACGGCCAGATTTCTAAACCTCGAACATTGTACTACATTGAAACACAGTGATAAACTCATCTATTCACAGTCAACCTAACACGTCAAGGGAATTGCATTATCATCATAGGGAGCGCGTGCGTCTCAGCCATGTTCGCTGGCAATCAACAGGAGCAACACAGTGGAGTTGGAATCTCATGTATCAGAAAACAATGCAGTTCCGAATAAGTTAATCATCGTCTGAATGGAATTGTTTGAGAAGTTCAACAGGGTGGCCAACATGACGCTTGCCCTGGACGCTGCGCGACGAAATTAGCCAACGAACAGGTCAGGACGTTGGAGAAGGTAAAATTCCGGTGTGTGCATATTCCTTAGTGTTTCCTCGCCCGCGATTTACGATTTCGTGGTGAACTCCGCACTTCCTTCTCTTCTTCTGATTGTTCCTCCCCCTGTAAGAATAAAATATTTCACTCAGACTTTGCCATCATCTAAATCAATGACTATTCATAATAGTAATGGAAGACAGAGACTGTTGTTGTGTGCAAGGAGACGGATTCATTTTTTAAAAAATCTCAAAATATTTCGCGACGGGTTCTGATGAATTTTGCATGAAATTTCTGAAAATCATAGCTAAAAAGCAGTCGGTTAACTCTTTCTAGAAAATGGCGGACAGAAAAGCCGAAAAGCTGCACTATGGGACTCGATCAAAAAAATCTTCACTACTTCGTCAACAATTTCCAACTCCTTTCAAATGCAATTGCTAGAAAATCAAAAAGAAGACATGAAACCGTCCTGCATTTTGCATTATGCATTAATGATAAGTCCTAGAGGCCATAACAGATTCTTAGGAGGTTTTGGAAAGGTCATATTCTGAAACTTGCATAACAAAATGTGCAACTGTGCATAACAAAATGCATGAATCAGTGGCCTGCATCAGATTGATGCGACTTCCAAAACTTGTTATCAATCGAGCCCCAGCATGCAGTTTCGGCTGTAAGTCCGCCATTTTGAATTTTCGTCATTTCTTGAAAACGGCTAACAGCGTGATTTTCTAACAAGTGATAACTGAACAGAGCGGGTCAAATAACAAAGAAATACTGTTGACGAAATAATAATTGAGACCATTTTTCAATCGACAAACCCCCAAATTGCAGACTTCACCATTTTGATTTTCTACCATTTTCTCGAAAAATGCTTAACCGCATTATTTTCGAAAAATTCGTGCGAACATACATCAGAAGCCATTGAGAAATATCAATATAGAATCAATACATATTGATTTCTAGATCATGCTCTGTAATGTACAGGCGCAATCATAACCCTTCAGTTGGTGTTGTGAAGTAAAAATGAGCGATCTGACCAGATACGACGCTCATCTTTAGTGTCGAGCTTCTATATTTGGTAGGGGACTCATTGTTCTTGGTAGTTGTATTGATGCCAACGTATTGTTTAATTCTCCAAAAGTGAAATGACACCGTTATATTTTCCATACAAAAGACGGCGCGATTATTTTTAATGCGCACCACAATCAGTTGTTATATTTATCATATACAGCTCCATGCACATTTTCTTTTACCGATTTCTTCACCTGAATTCTATATTTACTGCGAATAAATCTGTAACTAAGTTATCAAAGACATTCAAAAATTAGATTTCAAAAACTCACTTTTGGACTTTCTTCCTCCGAACTTTGAGCACCATCTTCCTCGAGACTGCCCTTTCCAGGGCCTGAGGCATCACCACCACCACTTGGAGCATCCTCCTCCTCCTCCTCTTCAGACGCCCCCTCTACTTCGCCTTCACCGGCTGCAAGTTAAAAACATTCAGCAGTTTATTTGATCGCAAATACGTTTGTGTAGCTGAATCCATAAAATAACGATATGGATTGCAACACGAAGTTGAACACAAGAAACCGGGATGACGGATGAACTGGGTACTGTGATGGATACAATGAACAAGATTTAAGATTTCAATGTTGCGTACTGAGCGATGTTGACTCAGTTCCAACAGAAAGTCGCAAATAACAGAATGCAATCGACGAGATGGCTCATCAAGATCACTTAAACACTGTTCGCAGCAACTCTTCGCCAGGATGGACAGGGGCCGAGCTTACAGCCTTTTCCGATAATTCCACTCATGAATCAAAATCATTCCTAGCCGGGGGGAGAGGGGGGTAAACACGACACATCCCTGATTTGTGTAATACAAATGACCAATGGAAAAAAATTAGCAACAAATTTTACTAAATATAACCTTCGAATTACTGAGCGTATATTAACATGTTTCATTCTGCTCGTGCTTGAATTCATTGGTGTTAGAAGGAATTCACCTAGTTCTAGACTCGCTGATGAATAAAAGTCGTCTGTGCATCGTTTCCAGGATTGAATTCCTGCTTACAAGACAGAATTTATCTAATGTTAGCGACAGAGAGGTGTGCGCGACACAGCTTCCCATGACAATGCTGATAGACTGGCGTTTTAGTTCATTATGTTTACCTGACTTCATCAGACATGCAGAATCGTGCTTTCTAATTCTGAAGAAACAGTCTCGCTATATAGTGCTATGTTCATCAGTTAACATAATGCAGAAACACTGTAGTCCTGCAATTATTGGTCGTTAGGGAAGAGCAAGGCTTGGGAAATTTCATGAGGAGGTTCCATGAGAACAGTATCTTGTAGGCTCTTTAAAATGGCTTCCATCCGCTTGTTGAATATGCTTCATTCACTAAAGGGATCTTGTGACAATAACACGACTCGAGCAACAGTTACCGGTATTTTAGCAATCATCCTGAATGGTCAGTAAATGACTAGCGAGTCGAGTATCATCACCATGTCATCACGCATGATATCTTACGCAATTGATCATTCTGCGAAGTGAATTGGAGTGGCAACAGCAAATCAAAAATAAAGTATTGGTCCGTGCAAAATATGTAAGGTTAACCAAATTGACGTGCCCTCGGTGCCCATCACTTTCCTAAATTTTCAATTTTACGCAGAACAATAAATTATTTGCGAGATAAAGCACTTGTTTAACTTACTATTAACAAATATATTACCTCCATCATTTTGTATATCTCTCGTGCTAAAGGCAAAATTCACGGAGCTATTTTCTTTCTGTGCCTGCTATCTTTAGCTTAATTAGAAGTGGATCGGATGACTGACTGACCAGAATCAATCCATAAGTAGTGTGTCCAATTTCCATTTTAGCTCTAAGACACCCAAGCAATGTAAGAGATAAAATCACGTCTTCCATCATCCTTAACGAATTAAGCGTGTTATTGTATTAAGATGAGATAAAACTCTGCTCAGTGTTTGAACATCTCTTACCAGCCATGCTAGTCCTTCGATGTCGAACAGGTGAGGCTGTGGGATGAAAATTTTGATGTCGTGCAGGAAAAATGCATGTAAATTTTGGTTAGGCCTACTAGTATATCGAGTCCAAAAGTCTTGCTGCAATTCAAAATTCTAGAAAAACAGTTGGAAGCGCTCTGTAATATATACATCGTACGACAATTTGTGATACATCCTCACTTAATCTTCCCAACTACCTAACTTATACCCATTGACAGGGAAAGGTTCTTCGCCAGGTTGCTTCACACTGTCACAACCTTTATTGTTACAGTTTAACAAATACGGTCTGAGGAGTGATTTGGTCATGTAATTCATAAACCAATAATTTCAAGAAATTCGCTTTCTATCAGGCTTCTTCCAAACTCTGAAACAAATGATTGCCAAGTCATCACAACTTCAAACTTTCCACACACGAATGTCTGACAAAGTTCACATCCAAATAATTTCCTTTAATTGCTTATCGTAAATCACATCTTATCGAAGAATATTATTGTCAGAAAATCTTGTCTTTTCACCTATCAAGCACAGAAGAGAAGGTTTCTCTGGCCATTTGACCATCGACTGTTAAGAAGGCGCTGGACGCCGAAGGCCCGACACGCTGTGCGAAGTGTCACTTACTACTTTTTACTTTTGACCAATAAATTATATCGAGTCAGAAACTCTCTAAACTAACCTGTAAAATGCATCGCCTGACTCTCAACATAGTCTACATGTGCACATCATCTTTTGAGCATGTCCAATCTTTCAAAGTTTTGATCGACAGTAATCTAGTTATTCTAGGTCCATGATTTTATGCAGATGGATCAATGGTTGCAGTCGATCGGTAATGTTTCAAGAATCAGCATGAAAGCAACAGAATTTAGAAAGCATGCAATCACATGTTGTATTAAACCGCTTGATAGATTTTACCCGATAATTTTGCCATTCAGATTTATGTTGCTTCTATCCTTATGCAAAGAGCAATCGACAGGTAAATAGCGCTATCGATGCAATCGACCTGATGCTCATTCAGCCCGTTCTAATACTTCGTTATCAATAAGGTCATTCGAGTCATATTTGTGCAACCATAACATTCCTGTATGTGACGGCAATATGGTAGAGCACTCATCACTCATTCCTCGATTCATAACTACATTTATTGTTGAGATAACACTGCAATGAAAATACAATTCAGATTTATTAAAACAATAATTTATTCTTAAAGATTTAACTTACCATCACCTCCTTGAGCTGCATCTTCGTCTCCTTCAGGAATGGTTTCATCATCACGCGTTGGAGCGTCAGTCTTTTTCCTTCGCGCGTATTCAGCTGAACTATCACCGCCACCACGCATACAGCAGTAGGCAACAATGAGAACAATTGGAAGAGCTATGACGAGGATGATAACTGCCCACAACCAAGGCTTCTCGTTGGTGGCATCTCTGATTGCATCGATAACTGATTGCTGCAGAACGAATGCAATAATCTCAAACTTTAAACGAGACCTAAATACTCATTCCAATAGTATGCTGTACAGATATATCGAATATCAAAATCGAATTTCCGGATAACAAACGAACTTACTGTCAAATAACCTCTGAGACGACAGCGTTTTGGAGTAGCGTTTGCAGCCATCAATACATGTAAATTCATATAAATACAGAATTCAATGATGACGTTTATTGATAATATGACAGTTGGAAGATTGGATAATCAAATAATGAATTCAATTAATCGATAATTGGATTGGTGAATGCATTTGAGATGCATGCACGTACATGTACACAGTCCACAACCCCGTTTGACAATTAGTAATCAATTACAGCAGATAGGAAAATTTGATTGGACATTTGTTAAATGGACATCAGAGCATTTACTTCAAAGAATCCCAAATGAACAGGTGCATTGTTTCAGAAGGTTATTGGAGGATCTTTACAATCAAAGCCAGAATTACTCGAGAAACATACATTTTTAAATAAACGCGTTGACCTAGCTTTCCTTATTTTAAAATTAATATTTTTCTCAGAATTGCAGCTTCAATTGTTTGTCAATTTCATCTAGAGGATATTCCGCGCATACTTGGAAAACTTCGGAAGAGAACTATTGAAGAGAAAGTTATTGAACTTATAGAACTTTATATATAATATATAATAATATATATATATATATTATAGTTATATATATTATATATAATATATAATATTATTAACTATAGAAGAGAGTTATTGATCATCAAATTATGCGTGAAAGAAGCATAGTGGGGATATACAAATGGCACTGACAGTCGGATAGCAACGTGTTATAACCTTCACTGCTGTCAGCTCACGCATGACATGCTGGCTACATTTGAAATTCAAACTCACGAGCCAACGCTATTTCGGTCATATTTAATATGAATGCGAGCTATTTCAGCTGACTGTAACTTCCTTTCTATCTTCTTGAAAACTTCAAACTAATCCCATAGAAAAATTGCCTTTACGATGAAAATTTGTTTGTGTGTGGATGCTATTATCATTGCATACTTAATGCGCATCTAAATGTCTCGTGTGAACTTGAGCTGACAATACTAAGGTGGGTGCGTCTAAAATGGCAACTACCTTATCTTGTGAGTAATCCCCGCGTTGATTCACACACCTATTTTTGATGCATTGTGGAAAACTTACCCGATTTGGATCAGCGCGACGCTCCTCCGTTACTTTCACGTCAAACGTGGCCGCTGCGAAATCATCAACAGCTTTCTTGTTGTCAGCAATGATGAAATTATCGAAGGCAATTCCGTCGGTCATAGACCACAGTTCAAGGCCGACCGCACCAATAGGGGACATAAGATACGGTTCCTTGTCCTGCAATAGAGATGACAATTGAGACTTTTAACCAGAAAGTGAGAACGACACGCAATTTGACTTGATCACGTAACTTAGCCAGTTGCATTATTCGCATGAGGCAGTGCTGAGCAGAATTTAATAGACATTACTGCAACAAAGTTAAGATAGATCTGTTTCAAGGCAAGGGCAGTGCGGGCGACTCGGGTATCGCCTATGGGTTTTATCGATGCATTTACCCCAGTTAGTTTTGAAAAACAAATCGACTGGTTGACTTTTCACTATATCTTGAATAAACCACGGAGTAAGTTGATCGGAATTCTACTTTTATTCCGCAATAAGTTTATAAATTGACTCTACCCTGTGCATGAGGTCATTCGGGCAACTCGTATTTCCTTCATTTCTTCACTGAAATAAGATGAATTAGTCATGATATACTTAAGACAATAATTTGAATGCGTGTTATTGCTTATGGGCGAGGTCATTCCGTCGACACGCCCATCTAGTTGACAATTGAAGTAATGTTATATTAGCCTAGAGATATATCAATATACAAATAATACATCTACAAATCGTCGGAATTACACGTCAGTAATATCTCTTTTTACTCATCCATACCCACCCCAGGCCACACGTAAGTAAGTTAGGAGAGGGGAGACCTTCAAACACTCGCAAGTCGCAACTCTAACCTGATTAGTAGCCTCTAGTGAGAGCGGTAGTACCTCCAGACAGACTCGAACACTAGATCTTCTGCATTCCCGTATCGTGAATAGGACCTTAAGATATTATCGGCGGGATCAAGTTCCTGATCATCTCAAATGTAAATTCAAGCAAAAGAATCTAGCAATTATCAGGCCCAGAATTTGATGTAAATCAATTTCTTCAGTTCACCCGAAAAGTTTAGGATACAGCATGTTTATTTCACTTTAAATGCTTTACAGCAAGTCTAAGTTTGCGTCGAACGATGCTGCTTTTGAAATTATCTGCCAGAAAGCTTGTGGGATTGGTACGCGAGCTCAATGAAATTAAAAACATAAAAAATCTCTACGGATAAAACAATACGATTTTAAAAGAATAATTCCGCTGTCTTTTCTGTTTTCTTTTAAAATTATTTTTGTAGGCTTGAAGAACTGCCAACTTCAGCAAGTCACTTATAGCACCCATAGCAGTCGCATAATTTCGTCGACGGCTGCTCTCTAGCATATTTTCTGGCTCTCGATTGTTTTCTGATGTACTCGATCTCCATGGAATCCTTTACTTCGTTTGTGGTGAATAGGTACCTGTATCATCTTTTCAGCTTCTTCCTTTTTCTTCATGTCTCTTTTTCTTCGAGGTATATTTAGGAAGATTCTTGGAAAGCAGCACCATAGACTACGAAAAATTACCATTTTTCATTCCTTCTGCATCAATGAGAAAATCTTTCATCGTTCAAAGTCCATCAATTGATGTTTCAGACAAGGAACATCAACTGCCAGCTAATGTTTTTGTTGTTACTAAATCCACGTTCTGGATCAGCAACGTCTTATAACTCAAATCGGACTTTTAGTGAATTATCATTCATAATTTTTCATTTCGGATACCCCTCGCCAGTGATCATCAAAATCACTTACAAAATGCTTTCAAATTTTCGATTGCAAACGCTGCACTTAGTTTTAACGTTATCAAACTGGCTTGGCGGTTTCAAGCGCGGTATTTGAATAGTTAATCTTTGCATACTACAGCAAGAACGTTCAGGCTAGTGTTCTTACTACTAATGAAGAGTTTATGGGCCTATGTCTCTGTAAACGTTGTCATGAATGGGCACTTTTCTCGGACTGTATAACAGCACTACCTGAAAAATTAACTACTCAGTTGAATTCGATTCTGAAAAGTTATGTCTGCAGCCTCTCAAGATCAATCCCAAGATAAACCTTGTGATCTTCCACTTTGGAATCCAGTACATCGTTTAGATGAACCGGCGATATCAATGGAGGCATTCAAAGCATCATTGATTTCCATGTTTAAAAAGTTTGTGAGAATTGATTTAAAAGAGACCCGACAAACTTCAAAAACAGTATATAAATTTCAGGCAAACGCGCGCTGTGAAACTTCTCTTATACTTCAGCGAATTTGACGTTTTGTGTCCTTCAAATGCAAAAAGCATGTTTCAAAGATCACCGCCTAAGAAATGCACTCGTCAAGAACTTCGAGCTAAAGCTCTCCTTGGGTACTATACAATGGACATATCGGGTGAAAGATTGCGCATAACATGCAGACTCAATTTTTTGGCATTTGGAAATGCACAACAATTACTACACGACCTTAAAACAGGAGAAATCCAGAACGTAAGCGAGACAATGTTTAGAAAAAGGGAGATTAATAGAATATGAGGCGCCATGAACATCAGTTCACTTTTTTTTGAGTCCCAGATTGAATTATATGTAACACGGACACCACTAAATTGACAATGTCTGATTCATTCTATCAGGGACTTCATTGCATTTATGGGGAATGAATAACATATAATGCCATCGTTTATTTCAATTCGTTTCTACGGAAGTAATGATTCCATTAACTTTACAGATGTAGCAGTTGGAGTTCCATTACTCATGACAAAACACTTAAAAAACAGTTCTGAATGTACGTGTTAGTTTAGAAATTAAAAGATTGAAATGCGAAGTTATAAACTGATGTTGAGGTTCATGTTTCCCATTATCCTATCGTGCAACAATTTTGACTGACCTGCCTAAAGCAATTCTATTGTATCATTACATGGATAAATTTTATTATTTCTATAATCTTCTACTGGTAATTCCGCTCATTGCACATTCCTTTGCATGTCCCAAAGTTCGATCGGCATCCAACGAAAGTGAAACTTCATACAAGCGCGTGAGGTCCGCTGCATGTTCATCAACTCAGCTATCGACATCTTTACGTTTAGAATGTGCCAAATCATGCGGCATTAATATCAGTTGCACGGGATTTTTGGCGCTGCCAACTCCGTCACGATGTGTTCATTTGTCAGCAGATTCCATAATTCCATTGAATCAGACGTGCTTTGCATATATCCAGCACGAATGTGAAGCGATTTTCTCAACACCACGGCCCCGAATTATCATTGCGAAAACATATTCAGACTATTTAAAACAGAACATCGAATTCTACAGTGGAAGCAAAATGTCGAAGAAGAATTTGGCGAAATTCTGCGGCGAAAAAGGAGAAGGGAGGAAAGCTGCAAGTATCAATTGCGATAGGGACGATCTGCATTTCTCTGAAACAACGAGTGAACTTTTTAAATATTTGGTTCATGATACCATCGACTATCGCACCAAGACTGATAAAACAGGAGCTGATATCACCGTGGCATGTGATGAATCCTCTAAGTTGATAGTATTATCAGCTCATGATTTTTATTACACGTATGAGTTCACTGATTCACAAGCGATTGCCCCTGACCGATCAGCTGTATGCATGAATGAGAAATTGTAAGCTATATTTAAGATGACTGAAAATTTCGTTGACATTAGTTCCAGAAAAACTGATGATTTGTGAAAGTTTCGCCGCATTGCTCGTCAGCATTATGATGAAGTGACACTTAAATATTTGTCAACTCTACCGCAGCCTGCCAACCAAAGCGTTTCAAAGCGGAACTTGGACATTAATACTAAAACAATTACGTGTGCATTAGTTCCTTTCCAAACTCTGGTCTTGGAAGACGTAATTTGCTTACTCTGTGCCTTTAAGTTGAATGATTTTGACAATTCACATAGTGACTCAATTTGTTGTAATTCCCTTGTATCCTTCATGTTTCTTTGATGATATTGGAAAATAATTGCTGATAGCATCGCACCAGCATCATAGTTGTTTTGAAAGTACACGTGGTGTTCACCTGAAGTATTAATAATAGGCTGTACCGATTAGTGATTTTGATAATCGGCCGATTACCGATTAATCGGTGGACGGTGGCCGATTATTTATTTTAAATTCATCTAAAATCGACGTTTTCCATGTACTAAAAGTACGGATTTAGTTAAACGAAACTAAATAATAGTAAAGTGACCCAAATAATAGGTAAAACACTTCCTAAATGTTCCATGCAAACAGCGTTGCGATGCTAGTCTAGTCCTACGTAGAGTTGAATAACTTTGAATTTTTATCAATTGCTTTTGATTAGATTCTAGTAGGCTATACTTGTAGAAATAAAAAGAAATATAAAGCAAGAAATTTATTTCATGTGATTACATAACCGTTTCATTCCAAGCAAAATCACATCGATAATCAGTATCATTAAAATAATAGAGACGCGGATAAACCGATCCATTTTCTAACCTATGATAGCATGAAAGGACAGAACCCACCCTTGCTTTATGTCGAAAGGGTCTGAAGTGAATCGATTTTCTTTACCAGACTATAGGGTTCCACTTTGATATTTAGGGTTTGACTATAGGGTTTCACTACCAGCTGTGGTTGAATTGTAGGCTATCGATTTTCTCAACAAGCGACAGGGAGAATAAACATAACATCATAACATCCTTGACAAAGCAAGAAGCGAAAATTTGGGTAAACGGTTGTGTTTTACTTTATCTTATTGCAGAAGAAAGGGCTCCTAGGCCAAGTATTAACGTTTGAACTGTAGTATATCCAGCAAGTATATGCAGAACATGATAAGTACCATATGACAGGGTGAATGATGATAAAAAAACTTGGGTGAGAGAAGTGACACCTACCCTACATGCATGCGATTACGTTCATGCAAGTCATGTGCACTTCAATGAGCAATCAATGTAACGAGCATATACAAATACATTCTACCAAAGATGTTATCAATGTTAGTACAAAATTCATTGATAGCTGGTTGCACTTTTGCTCTGAAAGTCTCGATACTCTTGAGATATATATTTGCAGACTGTGCTATCAGTGAAAAACCCGAAAAAATTCGTAGGCATATTTAAAGCTCAAGTTGCACAATTTTTTCAATCATAAATGTCACATGACCTAAAAAGATTGCAAAACTCATTATCAAATGAAAACATTTTCGGGCAGGAAGCCCACTATAAATTTTTGTAGCAAATAAAATAGCAAAATGACCACTTTTCATCGCAAATTGTACTTAAATAATTTTGAATGCAAACCAAGGCCTTTCTGTAGGAACAACCTACCGTCATCAGGGAGACAATCTAACTGAAGGGTACATGCACATAAATTTCTACAAAAGATATTCAAAATTATCAAGCTATAGAGTACTATAAAACCTAGATAAATCTATGGTCAGCAAAAACTATGTTCAAAACACCAAAGAAATGATATAACTACTAAAGGCAAAAAAAAGAAGAGACATCAGAAAACAGAAAGATAAAATGAAGATCCTGAATGAGAAAGTTGACTGTTTAAAATTGGGGACCTGTTCTTTATGAAGAGGGCCTCGGAAATACGAACAAAATGAGTTCTGTAAATGATCGAAACGTTGTTCATGATGTCACGTCTGCTGCAGGTATTACATTCAAGCAAATGGTCGAAAATTGGACCAGGTCTTGACACATGTTCATGAAATCTTCTACCTAGATGTCGTGTTGTCTCACCGATGTATGTGGTATACTGATCACCAGTACACTTGAATTCATAAACCACCGATGAGACAAGGGACCTCGGGGTAGGAGACTTCAGAGGAAAAAAACTCTCGCAGTCTGGTGCTACGAAAAGAAAAAGCACAATGTGGTCTTATTTTCACAGGTATCAGCCTTTTAACACGTCTGCATTATATGATACTTTCCTTGTCAAAATATCTGAAAGTAAAAGTCTGTCTTCTGATGTTACTTTCTTCACTCATTGAGTCTTCTTGGTTCACTTGTCTAGGAATTACAATTTTGTCAAGCGTCTTTTTCAGATGTTTCTCCGTCTATGCCATCAGCATTTTCAAAACACGTGATCTTGGCTTGCTGAGCCTCAAGCATTATCTAAAATGCATGGTGTTGTTCAGCCGATTTCGACCTATCTGTCTCTCAATTGAGTCATTGCATCTCTTGTCGCATTGATATCCAAACAACCTAATACAAAGTTTGATGTGACAAGATGAAATCTATGCACAAGACTAATCTTCGTCTTTTGAGACTATGAAAAAGTGATTAATGCATCGAATTTCATCGTCGATCTAATTTTCTCAAGCTGACTAAGACTTTTCCTAATAGATTTAGTCTGTAACATGAATAGATCAAGCTATCATCATGACTGATATGGCCTTCTTTGGACAGGCACTCGCGTCCCATCTGATGAGCCCTCGCGTGCCACTAGTGGCACGCATACCACAGGATGGAAACTTCTGATTTAAACAAACACTAGTAATAAATGCGTTGGCACGCTTTACGTTTACACGAGACTATATTGAAGATCAGATATCTTGGTCGCCAAGACTTGGAAGCATTGAAACGTTCTGGTAAAGATAACATCTCACTCAAGCGATAGCTCTCAGCATTCATCTGCGTAGCTTCGTAGAATATTCAACATCCTGTTTGTTAGTGGCCAAGTCTCCGAAACATGCAACAAAGCCGATCTCACGCACGCCGCATGCACCTTCACCCTACTGGCTATATCAATACACCTATTTACCAACAAACTGGCGATCTCCCTCCATCATATTCTCTTTTGGAAGATTTAAACTCTATCAGAGCTACAAACTAAATAATATGTGTGCCAGATGCAAGTCATGGCAGTTCGGTGTCATAAGTCCATTTTTTAAATGAGACTGACTGCCTTATCACATCAACTCTCACCTCGAAGAAATCAGGATTGGGGATTTTCTTTGGTTTCCAGATGCCTTTATAATTAGGATTGTCAATCATTGGAGCACTCCATTTACCCTTGTACTTAGGATTCTTCTTCTTTGGTCGCTTCCATTCTCCGCAGCCAGGAGCGTCCTTGCACTTCGGATTGTCAATATTAGCTGGTTCCCATTCACCATCCATTTCACTATCCCTAAACAAAAACAAGAGAATTATTACGATGGAACGATAGTACACCGATGTTGCTTCGACTTACCAGTCCTTTGGCTTCACAGCCTTGGGGTCGGGAATCATCAATGGCTCCTTATCAAGCCAGCCATCAGGCTTCTTTGCACTTTCGTCAAGAATGTGCTCTGGAGCTGTTTCATCCCAATCATCTGGCTTTTTGGCAGTGGAATCGGGGATTTTGGCACGTTCATCCCAATCAGCGGGTTTCTTGTCTTTGGGATCATCGATCTCTTTCGGTGGATTGACAGATGGCCTGAAATTCAATCATCAATCATGAATGATAGACTTTCGAAGAAAAACTGAACGAAGAAAATGATTTACTTTTTAAGCAAACACTTAGATGACGAATTATTGATGTCTGACATTCAGATATGCCATCGAAATTGAATGAATGCTTTCAATTGGATCAAATCCGGTATTATTCGAGGAACAGAACTTTACTAGCAACATTTTCGATGCAGCATTTTGTAATTTTCATTTACACATTCTTTAAATTCTCATTCTTGGAAGTCATAACATTCTTGCAATCAGACACCTCAATGAATCCAACACATACGGTTTACACTTGACGAAGCGGCTATCACCGACGACAGCTAACATGTTTACATTCTCACCATGAGAAATCACATTATCTAGATGATCGATTATGCTTGTGCAGTATATGGAAGACTTCAAAGCAGTAATATTAATGGCACTGAATCAATTCCTGCGAATGAATTTGATTAATTGCTAGTTATCAAATATGATTCATTGATGTATTTACGCAACCAAGTGATGAGAGCCATGACAAAGGAGCTTCTACAAAATGTCGATCTCTTTGACAAGAGCATTTGAATTCACAGCCGAACGAAAATTTTATACTTTCGATATGATCGACTTCCGAGATGAAGTGTGAAACGATCGACTTCATGAATAAGTCGACAATAATGATGTAGCGAAGGGAAGGGTCTAAACTTTGATTTCATATATCAGGGTGTCTACTACATCCGGAATTTTCAAATCCAGGATATCCAGGAGATATTATTGCAAAAATCAAGGAGCCTATCGAAATTTTTATGATGGTCATAAAATGACCATCTCGTGTTATCGCCATTTCAACAGTGCCGTTATACTAGGTATTTCGTATTTCTCTTTTTTCTGTTTCTTTTGTGTCTGATAGAACGCCTAATTCCAAAGCATTAATAATAGCCGTAAAATCGTTTTGTCTCATTAAAGCCTAAAAATAACTGCTGCTATATGTTTCAACACTACATTGCTATATTTTTCAAACAGTCAGTTATAAAACGAATTATGCTTTTATCTGGTTTTCAAGTGGTGACAAACTAGTCTTCAAGTTTTTGAGCACCGTAGCTCGATCGTAGAGTTCACACTGTTCCTCTCTAGTGATCGAATTTTGAGTTTCAATATTGTTCAATTCACAATCCAGTTCAGCAACACGTTTGCCTTTAACATGCTGATCTTCATTCCCTTTTAGTTCGAGTGCCATTACACGTCGCCGGCATAAATACTTAAGCGATTCAATCAAGGAAGCAGATAGCGAAACATGCAGAACCCCTCCATAATACTGAATGGCGTTATGGACCACACGTTTCGCCAAGATAGAACTCTTATGAAGATTCTCTATTAGCATATCCTTGCTTATGTTGAAAACACCTACTGCCGCTTGACCATGGAATCAGACCAAAATCTTCCTCACTACTGCCCACAGGTGTTAAGAACTTCCTTTGTTTCGCAGAAGACTGCCGTAGAGGTCGTCCAATCGTAGTTTGTCGATGTCAGATTTCTAAAGAAAACATTAAGCAGTTAAATTTTGGTATTGATCCATGCAGTACCAGTGAAATTTACCTGTAGTTCCTTTCTCGTTAGATCTGATTGAATGAAGTCGGAATATTCTTGCTTTGCCCAATCGGCCAGAGATACAGAAATGCAGTTGGAATCGATCATTCTGTTCAATAAAATGTCAAAACGCATTTCCACAAAGCGTTGACGACTTGATTAAAATGACAAGCGGAGAGTGATGCAGCGTCTTTAACAAGATCGTGTTTCAGCGGACTCCTCTCAAGTATTTTATAAGGCGATAAGGCAATAGCGAGAAGCTAGACCGAATTCCAACATTCTGCGTGGATGAGACTTCTTTGAAAAACTGCGTTTGGGTCCGAATTCCAGATCCACTTGCGATATTTCCTTCAGTTTTGCATCGTTATTCAGATCACGTATCAGAATTTTGGAAGCGTCTGTCCCCACCTCCGGCATGACCGATGCCTTAATGAATCTTTTCAATGTACATTATCTGCGACAAGCAGAGTTGGAAAAGTCGGAATTGGAATTGGAATTGATGATATTTAAATCCACTGGAATTGGAATTGACCTTGATAAACCTCAATTCCACTTTTTCGATAGACCTGCGATAAATCTATTTGTACAAATATTGAAATCACAGTACTCGACCGTTGCGTTAACTGCACGCAGAGATAAAAGAGAGAGAGGTAGATCGAAAGAGGTAGTTTTATTCTATTGTTAAATAAAGGGTGTTTTTTGTGACTTCGATGGGCCTACAGCCCCGGACCCTGTTATTTCAGCGATTAAGCAGACAATGAAAAGACAATCATCTTTGTTCAATCTGTTATTTATCAAGTAAGATAATTAATCAAAATAAAGCGATTGTTGAATTTAGTTCTTGATAGGATAAGCACAAAAATTGGAGATTAACTTAATTGTTGTACACACGAAAAACAATTGGTTTGGAAAGAAGAAAATTAAGGCTGCATTAAAGGGCAGCAACCCTGTCAGTTCAAATCAAAATATAGACTGTCAACAAATTATTCTAATAATTAATTATTCAATTACATGAACTATTATTCAACTTCCAATCACAACAATTAACAATATTAATTTTTAAGACTATACATGTGGTTATATAGATGCGATACGCAACGATAAAAGAAAAACTTTACACTTACAGTTCGCTTCTTAACAGTTGATTTCACTTCAATTCGATAAGACTCACTTATACCAAAATAATATCATAAATATCAGTGTCACTTATACCGTCAATCTTCAATCGCGCTCGCTGATGTGTTGTTGTTCGCTGGTAGGCAGTTGTTGTTGTTACTTCTGTAGTTAAGTTACACTACGAGAGCCCGGAGTTGTTCCAACAGCTACTAAAGATGTCGTATGTGTTGTTGTTGTGTCAATTTCTCATCGTTTCTAATTTACACAAATTTTTGAGACTTGACGATAAAACCACTTTCTTTTGAAAATCGAAAGAGTTTCCTTTAATCACTGCTTGTTAGCTTTTGACCCGACCACATTTCGTTCTAATCACGGATTTTTTACAGGACGTTCTCTCTCAGGACGTTCTTCACAACTTTTAATTTCGACGAAATCAGGATTTATCCAGGATATCAAGGCCAAATTTTCAAAATCAGGATTTATCCAGGATATCCAGGCCTTGTAGACACCCTGATATATATTTTCACTCACGAAAATGCTTAGTATTTCTCCTACCTCACTATGAGTGAATGAAGGGCTATATCATGAAAGCACACTCAACCATGTCTACTGGCAACTCATCCCTATACTTCACTAGTGTTCAGGAAGCTTCAACACGGAAGATGGAAACGAGAAGACAACACTTATGGCAGCGAAGAGGTATTCAATAAGAAGAAGTACCTCCTCAGACGTATCGCTACATGAATATGATTACCAAGTATTGAGAGAGATGACACAAGGACTCGCAGCTAAGACATGGCGAAGACACTGAAGTGAAATTTATACATCAAGATGGGCAGAAAAGATCGCTTGAACACAGAGAAGGATGCATTGATAGTTGAGGCCAACAGGAAACATCTGGAGGAGTTGCAGCGCGCCACCACCGAACACGTCGGAATGCTAACAACCCAAGAATTTGCAGGCTTCACAAGAAATGAACTGCCATTGCCACAATAGACACACTAAACCATAGAAATTCGATTTTCGCTCTGTGTAAGTTTGTGTGACTAGAATGGACAGCAGTTGTGCGTTGTTGGTCATTTCAGATGTTCCGCTAGGCGATTATTCATTTCTATTTTGATAGAGCTCGCTGAAGCCTGCAGAAGTTGTGGATTCTTGCCGCAAGGCGGCATATTTTAAGCTATTTTATCAGAACGATTCTGTACTGGATGAGAAATGATAATAACAATGAATCTTCACAACGCAGACTGACAAGGTGCCGGTACCTAACCATTGTCAACCACTGACAGCCGCCATCGTTTAAGCATCGTAGTCATGACAACTCATCCGCGACGGGGCATTGCTATATAAGTCCGTTCTAGTCCTTTAATATTGTAGTGTCGCATTTCTATGCCTTCAGCGACCTGGTTTTAGTACAACCTGTCCACTTAAATTGCACAGTAATTATCCATCATAACGATGACTTTCACCACAATTCCCCATCATGAGACATTATTCACTGAAACCTCACCTGATCTCATTAAACTTTTCCAGATCATCTATCTTTGATTGCAATCTGCGAATTCGGACAAGTTCATCTCTTATCATTCAAGAATGCAAATAGATATTTCATGTAGATCAGTACTTTTCGGAAACAAACTTCATCGTCAGTTCTTTCTTCATTGAATCTATTATAATTAACCATGTATTAAAGCCATGTATAATCTCTATAACTATCAAAGTATAACGCGTTCAATGTTGAAAACTATGGTAGCTCGCTGATGTGGCAGCTTCGTAATTACTTAGAGTGAATGACTACCTTCATTTGCGTATCATCAAACAATCACACAATGCTTAGTAATGATATAAACCGCGAACTTACTCCATATCTTCCAACAGACTTCCTGAATTGACGAGTTTTTGATCAACGAAGACTTGGAATGTGTTATCTGGGTTCACCACTGGAATACAAATTAGTTTAAGTAAATGCAGATTAAGTGGTAGACTAGTCTAAGCAGTCATTCACATTAGCATACTATGTAACAGTACCATCCTTACCTAATGTGTACAAATGAGTTTTCTTGTCTGAGAAGTAACTATCTAATTCTGCCTTGGGCTTCTTCGCATGCTTCTCTTCAATGGCACCGGTTTTGGGATGTTTATGGCGGAAGATAAAATGCAACTAAAAGGAGATATTTAAGTTTATGATGATGCATCAAATTGATTACGGAATTTAAGACGAGAAAATTACCTTGTGATCGAGACCACATTTATCAGGTCCAAACATAATGGTGTAAGGCGTTTTGTCATGGAAACTTTTCTGAAAAACAACCGACCACACACTTTGAAATGCACAGCATTGAGACAATATTCACAACTGACTTACCAGGTCAAGCGAAGGCAAATCTGTCAACAGTTTTACATATGCTCCGCCACACTCCATTCCATTTTGAAATTTCACTTCATATTGGACAACGAAGGGCTTGTTGCGTTCAAAATGATAAGGTTTGGTCAACTTTGCGGATACAGCATGATGTCTGGCCTTGGATCGCAAAATCAAGCTGAAGTCACCCTCGATAGCACTGCTCTCTGGCACTTCGACGCCCCACTGTCCATCGTATTTAGACAAGTCGGCTTCAACACCATCCTTCTTTGCCTTCGACACGACCATTCTGTAAATTTACCAATGAAATGTCAATAATTTTTATAAATCATCAAGTCAGTTTGCTTACTTGTCGGTCAGGTCATTCGCAGAATCAAAATACAAGGCGAAATGTACGCCATTACCAATCTTGGGTCGTTGGAAATGCAACTGTAAAAGAACGAAATGAATAATAAGTGCGCAATGTTTTTGAAGTTTCGCGATAAATACAATAAATGTACCAATGCAATTGCATGTAACAGCATTGACATTATGCACGGACAATACCTACTTCTCATATAGCTTACGATAGAATCTTTTAATCAATAGCTGCCTGGACGTAGAATCAAGACAACATTGTTGACAAAAATCATTAAATAAAACATATCGTTTCAGACAGTCTATCCTATTTTACGGACGTTCCACTAAAAGAAAGATATATTTTCAATTGCTAAAAATTACCCTGTGAACAATGTGCATGAGACACACATTGTGTATTATATACTCTTGTTTCGTTTGACATTTTATTATAATTAATAACTTTAAAACCAATATCTGCTTTCGATGTAATAACAGGTTCTTGATAATGACCACCGGATTGCCACTTCTACTATATTTGTCACTTTCTACAGAATGTTGTTGCCGTCTATGGATGCGTATTCTTCATCACACTTTCTGACTCAAAGAAGCCGTTTCACTTCTTTCTCACACGTCATACACCGCAATGCAATCAATATATAAATAACTTCTCTTCATCAGAAATGGCTCGCACAGCTCATGGAAGGTCTGAAGAACATGTATCTTAAATTTCAGACCATTAATATCTACTTTTTCTTAATCCGCTCGAAGTTAAAGAATGCTTAGGCAGTCCTAGGGTGTTAGCATATAAGAACAGCGCACTTCTCTTCCCAGAGCCTTAGATGGCAACAGCCTACCATGAAAAAAATAACATGCATTTGGTAATGAACAAATCGACACTTTTAATGAGATGCCTATTTGTTGATAGACCTCATGAAAAATGCCGTGGCAGGGTTAGCTGTCTATTTTGCCCCCCCCCACACACACAGCATGATTGTATAAAGCTTATTTCTAAAATGATGAGTTTGAGCTGAACGACTTTAACGTATTCGGTGATGAACGTTTAATGAACGTCGTTCATTTCTCAATGCAAATTGAATGGCAAAAAGAAACTTTCTAAGAAGTAGCTGCATATAAATTATTGCAATCTCATGCTAAAGAAGCAATGAGGCCTTACAACTACGACGAGAAACTTTGTCATCATCATATATAAGTTGATGTACAATCTATATGCCAAAGCATTACTACTCTTAGTGAATGTAGATGTATACCTATGTAACAAACTTCTCTGTATTTGACAGTCAACGCGAGCATGCACACTGTGCACTATTAAACTCCATAGTTGGAGGAATGTTCGCAATGTAATCATGCGTTTGTGAATATTTATGTAGTGCATTACCTGCCAATACAGGCACATGCATTGACTACATCTATCGATTTACGAAATGACGAAGCACTTATTTTAGTCATCAACTGTACGAAGAAATGGAATTTGGAAACAATTTCAAACAGATGAACGGCATGTGAGCGGGAGGACTTTCATCATTGAATTTGAACAGAACGGGGATCATTTTGACTCTAAAGATAATCTTTAACTGAAAGTCGCTCTAAAATTGGGTAAACTTGTTATTTACTGCCCTCATCAGTGAAATCTGTTTATCTCGATTCATATTAAAAATTCATTTAAAATTGAGCACCGATGAATTTTCCAAGGGGACTTCAAATGTCGTGGAAATCTGTGGGTACTTTCTCATGCTTCACTACGATTTCCACTCAAAAAGTTTTTTCAACGATGCAATGTATTCAAGGAAGCGAAACAGCTGGTAGCGTACAATTAAAACTTCTTGACTGGTACTACCCGTCAGCGGCGTACTGCAGGAGTTTTTCGATCTGCATCGATTGGCAATGAACAATCATGAGTAGCATTATCACTTTTTACTTACTGAAAGATTGTCAACGATTAACACAGGGAATAGTTTTAATTATACGTGATGGTGCTTTCTCTTAATAAGATTAACATGTTGGTCACTAATTTTAGATATGATTTCATATAAAGCAGAGACAATTGCATTATGTTGAAGAGAAGTGATGACAAACAGCGTGAGTAAATAAATGAGATGTTAATTTACCATGCTATTTACCAGCTGCTACTGTGTTTCTCTTTGTCAAAGATTTTTTGCAATGCACACATGACCTGTGGAAAACTAAATAGATCGGATGGTGAGTAGAAAATCTACTATGCAAACGAATAAGCTTTGTGCATCATAATCGCTTTTTGAAACTGTAGAGCATCAAAAAGATTCATGACTGACTGATTAAAAATGTGCAGAAAAATCAGGCATCACACGTATCAAATAACACCGGATACCTAAATGTCAATAAATGTACATAGACTTGCATTGCAAGAGGAAATGGTGCTAGTGAGGGTTACTAGGCATGCGGTAGGTAGAACTGGGTTACATGGAACCAGTTACAGATAAACTGATCAGACAAAAAAGCATGAAAGCATATTAGTTTACTAACACCATTTTCACTCACAATTTTGGCCTTTATACATGCACATTTATGGACAATTAGATATCCCGTGTTATTTGATGTGCGAGATTTCTGATCTGTTTGCACATTTTGAATAAAACATTGTCATCAAATTGTCATCCTTTTGCTCCTGAAGATAATAACGCTGGGCTATTGAAATGTATGACGATGATATAAAGCAAATCAACTTTGCTTTTCCAAAAATTACAATATTCTATATTACAATAATCGCATTCTATTCATTAAATGGCACCTTTTGTCGACGACTTTATTCTACTATCAAATAGTCATCTTACATTCAATGGTTGTGTTTATCGGGTTTATATCAAGCATCAAAGTCATATTACATTGCATCAAACAAAAACTAAACTTCCTCACTCCATCACGATAGCATTTGACGATCAATCAAGTAAGCAGACAACATGAATTCTAATTTTACGCAGCTTCCCCATAGGGAACATGTCATAAGCTAACTAGGACACATGCATTGCTATCGCGATAATATGGCGGTTATAGAAACAAACCGGCCAATGATGAAAAATGATATTTAATTCGATCATCATTATAATCTTGACTATTTCACATCATTTTCCATGACTAATCGGTTTTGTGAAAAGTTAACGTGAGACAAATGACTCTAGAAATACTTCAGAATTACCTCAGTTTTCCCTATGTAATTCACATGCTCGTCACATTACTGTTGCGTGTGTCTTACTCAGTTTGTAACATGAATTATTACTAAGAAACTATCAATTCAATTTAGTTTATATTGATTTTAATTCATATTAATTATCCTTTGAAGTTCGGTGGGCTTGAATTTTAGTCAATCAAATGTACTAGCACTCGCCCTGTTGGGGAGGGGATATCTTGAACTAAACAGTGGAACAAATCCATAATAGGTGTGCCAAATGCACCATTCATTTCGGGCACGACGAATTCAATAGCATCCGTTTTCTTAGAATCATATATTTTGATGTAATGAAATTGAGCATCAAAGAAAGCTTTCAAGCTACCATTCAAGTTTCACATGAATTGTGTTTCTATAATGCCATTTTAGCACATCATAATTATACATTCATATATACAGAAATCTGGGTATTAAATTGATACAACTGAATACAACTCAAGCAGATGAGGATTAATTAAATTGCGTCTTATCAAAACACGAAATTTCTGAAGGCAAAAGAAAATGACTTGAGATGTGAAGACCAAGAAATAACGCGGGAGATAGTCTGTGAATGTTGCATTATGGTTTACATCGGAGACACGACAGAAACAGAAAAATAAAGAGGAAATGGAAACTAGAAACAACTTCAAGAAAGCAAAGATGTATCAGCATTATAAGACATTGCAAGGACATACGTACATGCTAAAAAACAGAACTTTGAGATGAATGTGAAAAGTATCCACAATAACAAGCAATGGAAAGGCAAATAGCAGAAGCGGTTAACATCAATACAAAAACAGAATGGCCGGACCGGCGAGATCGATTTCAGCATCTCACGATGTTGTGTGTTGCAAGACTTTTATCATAATTAATTTAATACAGCAATAATTTCTACGGCCTTCTCAACTAATTGCGCTGAAATAGCAAAAAATGAAATATACTTTAAGTGCTGATGAGAAAATTTACAAAGGAGAGCTTGAGCAGAATCCCGAAAGATCTTCGGTCTGTAACAAAGTAAACAAAAACCAACTTCGATATGAATGACAACAATCAATGCGCCAAAAAAGATGTTGAGCAGTCGCAGTTACAAAATAAAGGTGGGGAGCAGCATGGATAGAAAATATCATGAGACTAATTATAGGAAAAACAAGTTTTCATCTATCCAAGCTTCTCTCATTGATGTATCAATTATGGGTAACGAACATCCTAATAAAACTACGGAAAATGAAAATCGTCTTTGTGATAGCCTACATGGGGGGGGGACATAAATAACGCTTTTTGCTTCGGCTTAATCCCTAGATTACCCACATGCATTTCAGCGATAGTGCCTTTATCAATGGGATGTATTAAGGCAAGAAATTGATACATAGAGTGTCAGCGGATTTACAGGAAGTGGTACAGACAAATAAGACAAAATCAGTGATATAAATGACAAATCAACAAAAACTTTTCTGATCTTGTTGAAGCACGTGCTTTCAGTATGGCAAGCTTTAAGATCATTAAAATACATTTATTCACACGCACTAGTAGCAAAGCTACCTAGCATTTACTATACACTCATTTAACTTATCAAAATTCTTGAAAACTTCGGCATTACGATGAAAATTATTCATCCAACTTTTATCGCTTACTCTGCCTTTTCTCATTCAGCGACTATAATATCGCTGACCTTTATTTAGCCTGACTTGGAGGCAAAGATAATTCAGTATGATTTCTTTCATCAATAACAGACTGTTCATCGCATTGCCTGACCACAATGCGCACATTTAGAAGGGCACCAATACCCACAATTCATGTCATCTTCGCATTGAATGGTAGTTGCTACAGAAATCATTTCAAAACGTTCAACGACTGTACAGTAACTGGACTTCATGCACTTGAAGGACACGACCAATTAAGGTGCTATGAAATGAATAATTCCAAGCCACCATCAGGGTTGAGAAATACCACCTATCTTTGAAAAACCCCATCCCATCGGTTATAAGGATAAGGACCCATAAGGACCCATCGAATAGGACCTTTGAGTTTTCTCAAAAACTTTCGATCTCTATGTTCAAGTTTCTATGAATGAAATCGTAGCAATGGGTTTTGCAGCCTTATTCAAGTATGATTACAATGTACATGTACATCTATAATGACTATTGATGATGGAATACGTAAGTAAGACACGAGAGACGAATATGCAGAATTAAGTTTTTGTAGACACTAAGTAACGCGTATATTCATTGCGTGTATGTGCCTGAAATTTTCTGAAGTCATTACAAACGGATTGGTGGCAAGTCTGAATTCCATAATTGATTTCAATATTCAATCTTTCAATCATTACAACATGATTGCGAATGCAAATATTAAAAAAAAGATTATGGTCACTCGGATGATGGGTTTCCCAGCAACCATGATATCGATGAAAAACCGACACATTGATATGAACTACCGTAATTTATCTAAAGGAAACCGCATCTTGATTGTTCAATTTAAATGATTTCATGAGTTTTATTTAAAAACGGGTCCCACTGGATTGTGATGACATGCAAACCTGACGTTATTATAGTCGCCTAACGATGACGTTCAATAATCATTATTATTGAACAGAAGACCGGCCTATAAGTTCTTGATTGCTAGATAAAAAATCAGCATAACATAGGTCATAATTTAATATTGTGGACCTATATATACATCAAGGCTTCTTTCTTTCAATCATTACAAAAAATAGGCCTACTAACCTCGAAATTCGAGTATAATTTCCTTGTTATCTTTAGCGTAAATTACAGCTTCATTGGACAAGAAATATTCAATCGATAATCGCTTAACTCTACAATCTTTCATCTCTATTCACAAAAACGATATAGCACTAGCAATTAAAACAAAGTGGTCAAAATGCAACGTCACTCGAAATAGGCCTCTGGTTTTACTTCTAGCAAATCTTGGGTCTCGAGTTCGCTGCCACTGTCTGAATCACGTCTTCTATTTCTTCCATGTCGTATTCTGCCTCATCATAAATGTATTTGATAGATCATTATGGCCGGAAAAATCAAGTATTTGATAGTCTTGTATTAAGTATTAAGTAGCAACAATTAATTTCTGCCAAATCCACGGCCACTCTCAAGTAAAAAGAATTAGTTATAAAATGTACAACCTTCAAACAAGTATGATTTAAGATATCTTGGTGAGTTCATAGCATTCATCATGGCAAGAAATAGCAGTCATGATACAGCACAGTGGGCAAAAAAATCCATGATGCACCATCCCAAACTCTTAACAAATAATTGTTTTTGCTTGAAAATGGCTGTGGAATAAAGCCGAAATTGATTGCTTTTATTCAATATATAATACCATCAAACATTTGACTTTTCCAGCCATGATGAACAATTACATCAATCAAGGCATATTTCAAACTGAATTTAATAGACTTGAAAAATAGAGACTATCATAATAATGTCATAAAATCGAAATTATATTCATGCAACCGGGACTCAAATGGAACCGCAAAAAACTTAGCAAAAACTTATACAAGCTGAGCTGTTGCATGCAGCAACAAATCACCCGCGGGTTGTATTCGAGGAAATATGACAATTTTCGAATAACTTTTACGACGAAATAGAGGAGTAAGGTGGGACGTTACCAACTGATTTGCTAGAGCCACTGACGCCTGGAAAGCACATTACTTCCTAAGTGACTTAGCAATAGATAGTACAGATGAGAAATCGAGTATATATAAGCCTAAGCTAAGTATGAAGTCTCTGACTCTTGATTGGTTATATTGTTCTTAGCTACATAGGCTAACTACTCAGCAACGATCGGTCCGAATGACGCTAAACTTTATGGGTTTTGATGTCATCGAAGACTAGGCTAAATGACAATATATTTGCTTATAGGCCTTTCATGCTTAGTGCAATACGCGATTGCTAACAGATCAACAACACCAACAACACAGGAAGGCCTATCCGAGCAAATGATGATCTCCGTGTAAATTCGTTGGCTTATCGGATAGTCGACCTATAGGCCTACATCATTTCATAATTTAACAACATTTACATCGCTAGTTTCGGAAAAATATCCTACTCATGTTTGAAAACATGTGAAAGTAATATTTTTTTTCACTTCATCATTTAGCCATTTTTTTTTAAAAAAACAGAAAACACATGGGTTTTTCCAATTTGAGAAAGATATCTTGCCCATGGGATGCCAATCCATGAGATCGTGCAAGAATAAACTCACAGATCAAATTTCAGAGTCGAACACCGTAGGTGTAGTGATCAAGATATTTGTGAAATCAAAATGCCAATTACAGCCAAGTGGCAAAACTGTTCGATGTCTATCAAGATGTACGATTATCACTGCCACGTGAATTTTCTAAATCTGAACGCAGCTTCAATTAAATAGTAGTATGCGAGAACGAGAAACATCGCAAACATTGACACATTAGTCGCAACAAAAAAAACATGAAAGAGCTTTGAAATGAAGAGTTAGGATGATTCTAAGATATCTAATATGCGATAAAGAACACGCATTTCTTTTCCAAACAAGTCCATCAATACGCGCTGCTGTCAACTTGAGAACATGGTAATCCATATGAGGAAATACTGACTTATGCAACTCACCTTTTCTCGTGGCTTTGCTGGTTCATCTTCATCATCTTCATCTGTTACTTTATCTGAATCTTCTGCGGGTTTTTCCTCAGCAACTTTATCTTCGGTTAAAACAAGTCCGACATTAAGTAAAAAGACGGAGAATAACAGGAGTTTCCATAGAGACATCATCGTGTCTGAAAGAAAAATTTTACTATGTCAAAATGAATGTCAAATAATATAAATAAATAATGCTTTCTTGCTTATTCAATGTCTGATATCTTCATATATCTAAGAAGAGAAAGACTAGTATAGGCCTAATTAAAAACAAAAAATATCTAAGTCCAGAATTGGATTCATTGTGTCTTATGGCCGATCCACCGATAACCGATTTGTTCTCATCTTATACATCATTATTGAAGCGCAGGAAAGTTGCAAAGTTTCGTGATGACGTCACCTCCGATAACTCTCCAATGAGAGACAGTGGTTGTAATTGATGGCTTTGGGCGGGAGGACCATTATTCAAAAAACATACACTACGAGTGTGTAGGCACAAAACTCTCCCGATTGTTGTTAGGCCGAAATTCATAATTTTCGGCCTAATAACAATCGGGAGAGTTTTGTGCCTACACACTCGTAGTGTATATTTTTTGAGACAGTGGTTGAACATGCATGCAGAGTTTTCGCTGACAAAGGCTTCGCTAGCAGGGAACTTTAATTGACCTGCCTCGACAACGTAACGCTCAAGCAGAAATGAGCGACGGGGCAAGTCGCACGCATCATTCATCAATTGAAATGCCGAAGTATCGAGATGAATCTCATTCAATAAATGTGATGATTTGTGCTGTATTACAGTATGTTAACCATATTGCTCATAAATATTCTGTAACTCGAGCGAAGTCGTCCTATTTGATAAAGTAGGTTTATGTAAGTTTAAAGATTTCAGCTAAACTTTCATAAAATACATTGGGATCTTAGGATGAAGATGCTCATGAATAGATCTGTACATACAAATAATATTGTTAAACATGAAAGCATGCGGTAAGCGTTTGAAAATAGGTTAAATATGTTGAATATAGCCTACACATTCATCACAGGCACATATGCAACTCGTGTATCATACAAGGAACTTCCTTTTCCCCCCATCATACGAAATTTGTAGAGTAGACGTCAAAATATCAAGCAGAATGGCAGTACCGCTATTTATCATTCCAACTCTTTTCTTATAACTGTCGCCAATAAGCAAATTTTCCACAAATCCTTTTTACCGGAAGTTCGACGACTTACAGCCGATCTGTGTAGCTTTCCTTTGCATCATGCATTCATGAACTACATTTTGGCCTACGTTTAATTTATTGTCAATTATCGCCAACTTAGCTCACATTTTGTGAAAAAGATAAGGGAAATTTAACCTTTTGATACATAGGCCTATTTCAACAAAGTGTTACGGAATGATTCGAGAGATGCATGGACATATGATGCCAATTACAACTATACGGTATTGAAAGATTCTTGACTGACATGATGCTGAATGAGTTAATAAAAATATATTAGTTGCTAGTTCTATGACGGTAAAACACCACATTCGCATAGTAATTGAATCACAGAAAGAAGTCTGCTGTTGGTTCATGATTCAACGGCTCAGGGCTGTCATCATCGGGTAGATCAATTTAGCTGGTACTCCCAGCAAATAAAACATACGACGAAAGCGAGACTAGCATTATATTATGTTCTGTCCACACTTACATAACTTCAAAAATATACCATAGGCACATTTGGCACTTAAATGGGTTGAGCATATTAAAGCTACAGTTTTTCATGTAATATAACATTACTTTTCATGTTATTTACCGACGCAGCGACCTTAAGTCAGCATATATGCACATGTACATAAGTGCATACATGTACAACAAACAAGAGAATGTGCGCATATAGGCCTATAATGATGCAGATATGTGATGATTCGGATGGTGGCGTAAATGTTTTAAGTTCTGATCGTGTATACAGCAGCATATACAGTAGACCTATGACTGATAGATCCGCAAACGTTTTACGCAGGGGTCTCACTCCAAATTTATGGATTTTTGCTACTTTTTTCCTAGGGCGTCAAGAATTTTTTTGCCACTAGTTTTACCTATAAAATGATAATGGAATAGCAGAATGAATAGGCCTATATACAGCAAACAGTGTTTGTCGCAACATGTTAGATCATTTCTACTGAATTGAAGGTCTTTGCATTATGCTAATGATAACTCAAGCACTCACATGCAGTTTTCAAGTGCTGCATTTTTCGAAGAGAAGTCGTGCCTACCATAAAAAGGGTCATCCGACTGATAGAAAGTCTGCTGAATATTTGGCATTTTTATGAATGTGGTTTTTATCGATATTGAATATTGAAATTTACTATTGACCTTATTCTCTATGTTTCAATCTCATTACGATTAATTAACTGAAATTTAGCCGACAGAAAAACTACCGATTTAATAATCAACCGAGATTTTGCAAGATGGTACGAGATCAAAGCCGACGGAATACAGGAACATGTATGTTGATAGATAGATATATCTGGTCAATGTAATTTTTCATTCCACATTTTTTAACGTTGAGTGCCACGCCTTGATCATGTGCGAAGAGAGCCATCGAAAGCTCGTGTAGTGTGTTTTACTGTACAATAAACAGATGGAGAATTCCGAAATCTTAGCTTCTCAATGACATAAGATTGATTTAGGATACTAGATTTCTCCAATTAACGACTTCAGGAAGTCGTACCTACATGCTCCTGCTCTGCACCCCGGACCCGGACCCAGCAAGACGTGAGAGAGCGTGTACTATTGCCTGATGTGCCATTATTCAGACTAATATTTGAGATTGGGGTCAGTAGATGTATGTTGATTTTCCTTAAATGTGTGGAGAAAAACATGCATTGTTTAGGTCTTGCTAAAAAATCCCTAAATAATTCAATTAAATATACAACACAGTCTCAGTTGCTTGGAATTCATGATGGATAAATAAGTAACTTTCACGTTAATCAGCATATCTATATCACTATTTAAAGTTATTATAATATGCTACAGATCACCGCTTGAAATTGAGTGAAAGTAGCTACATAAGTATTATTACGGAAATTAAGGGTCCGAGATCGACTAACTTTTATTTCATGACACTGTTCCGCAACCACAGAAACGATTGCAAAAAAAGATGAGCGGCAACATAGACTATTAAGTCGATAGTTTTGACGTTAACAGCCATTATCAATTGAGAAACTTGTTTCCATTACATTTTACATTCTGGACATCCAATAAGCTACACAGTGAGCACTGCGCTGACGAAATAATTCACGACATAGAAATGTTTTTGACAAAATAATATAGAAAAGTTCTGAAATAAATGGATATAATTACTATGTAGGGCATAACATGTATTCTTAATCAGTCACTTTAAAAGTATTTTAGTAGTCTTCGTGGCATAGTGTGCAACTGACTGTCCAGGCGATCTTTTGGTCAAGAGGTTCACCCCTGAAAGTGTCATTGAAAGTCGGCAGGATGCTCATCCGGACTAAAACTGTCACAACGCGCTCCAGATGTCAGCACTTGTCAATTCCCTGATGGGGGAGCAATGAACTTATTTTTTAATATTTTCTTCAGATTAGAAGCTAGCCGTGGAACTTAAATGATTACTTGCTGATAAAAATCACGCAAATTTCCCGGGTTATTGCAAATTAACAATTACAGGGATGTGATTGACGAATTGAAAAAAAGTCGGAAATTAGAAAACCTATTTTCACTATTACTTAAACTGATGCACGGGTTCTTCGCACCGGTGCCAAGCTTTAAAATGAAAAACAATTCAAACGATGGCTAAGCCCTATTACACATACTTCATCATAAATGTTTATGTCATAACAACGCATCCAGTTACGTACCATAGGTGAGTAATTAAGATCATATCCACAATAAGCGCTACATAAAGGCACATGAAAGATAGAATTGTTCAAAAATGCCTTTACTGAAGAAACTCAAATACGGCATTAATTACATGGTTCTTTACTAGAGCATCCATTGCTGATATTCCACGAATATTCATCATTTGGTTCTTCTTCTTTTCTCAGCCAATTTGACGAGATTGCGGTAGTGTTTCATGGTGCCTTCTGTGCTGATTGTAAAGCGACTTTTTTAATTTGCTTTTAGGCTCAGAAACAGCTAAGCAAGAAAGTTTTTTCTTTTTTTTACTAAAGATCTTCTTCACGCAGTTGCGCTCGATACCTCTTAGATGAAGACTTCATGTTGTCTGGCAATTTTGGACAAACTGAATCATGTCACTTCGTCGGAAAAAGTCGATTGACGTCTTGTCAAAATAACTGATTCCGTAGGCCTACTTGACACACTGAATTACATTCAAAGTGGTGACATTCATACGAGATGATTGGGGATCAACAATGTCATTCATTATGCTGAAGGCCGACTCTACCTGTGATCCATGAAAACACGAAAGAAGGGCCAGAGCAACTTTTGATTAGGAGATACTGTTGACGCAGTTGTACTCACCATGTATCAAATCTCTGTTGCTCAGCAAAATGAGGCAAATTGGTCACACTACTAATTTACCAAGCTTCAGTTCCGATTCAGGAGAGCTAAAGGTGTGCTGCCACTTGCCCAAGGTGAACACTCAGATCGTGGAGGTAAGGAACGCCTTTCGCCGTACTTCATGAATTATTTCGATTCATGCCACTAATTAAAAAATTACAGTTAGATTCGCATCATGTATCACATCATGCTACAGACAACATTTCCAATGTATTGCAAAGGAAATATTGAGGGTGTTATTTTTCCAATAAAATAATTAATATTACAGCAAAATCACAAGTTCTGGTCTTAAAAAAGTTGTGAATAAGACATACGATGAGTCAAAAATTCATCTTTAACGAATGAGTCCATTTTTAGAGGAGAAAAGTTTTCAATTTATTGCTCCACTATGTCAGACACTTTTAAAATTTTATCAGGTGACGATTGACAATGCATGCATTGCCTAACCTTACGCCCCCTACCCCTATGATTTTATTGCATTTTTTCGAATCTCGATACCCAATGATTTTGACCCCATAAAGTCGGAAAAGTAGGAAAATTTCGAGCTCTGTATTTACCAAGGAGACAATTAAGCCTATATGTCACTTTGAAGCGGTCACACTTAAGAGGTAAAAGAACTCTGGACACACAGCCTTCGTTCTTCGAATTCATTGCTTGAAGTCGTTATTGATAGCATAGAGCGATGCCAACTTCCGTTCGAAGAGCATGATTGTTTGCTAACGAGTAACGATCACCCTTCAGCCGAAGTTCCGTCTGAAGTGGCTGCAGCAACACGAACCCTCAAAGATCGGTATGGCTAGAGAAGCACTGGAGACGATGGTGAAACAGGCTGCTACATGTCCATCGTCTTTATTACTCTACACAATCCAGCAGAAGCAGTTACAGTTAAATTTTCGCTTTCAGATCTGACAAATATGCTTTTTTAGTATTAATCTCCGATGGTCCGAGAATGTAACTGAGTAGCGAGTCGAGTAACTTCCGATACATTTTTGGAAGACTAGTGGAGAAGCGGATAACAGAAGTAGCTATCATAAGTAACGGAGCAACTCTAACGGAACTGTTTTTCAACGTAACGATGCCCAATACTGCCAGCTTTTGCCATCCGCAGCTATTTACCATGGAAAGTCCAACACGAAGAAAAGGTGACATTAAATTCTTCGCACTTGCTGAAAATATATTGATAAATCTACTTCATGGCTTTGTAAATAGTCTTCTCAATATTTATTCGGTGACACATGCATTCCTTAAGCTAAAGATAACTCAACATAGTAATAACGCTATCTTTCTTGCAGACAATGTGTCTTCGGTGCTTGTCACAATTAAAGTAAAAATTAGGGAAAGTCAAGCTAAATTGCAATGTTACTGTCAAACAATTCAATTAGCAAGTGGAAACGACTACACAATGGTAGCGAAATTCAATGTCATGATATCCAATCATAATCGATTACATATCACAAGACCACAGACCTCATCCCAAGCATTTCCTTGAGTTTTGGCTGGGCGGAGTGGATTGGTCTGTGGTCATATGATATGTGGTCGACCATGATTGTATATCCTGAAACTGAATTTCCTGTGTAAGTCTTTTCCACCTACTGTTAGAATTACTTTTGAAAATGACTGGATTTTTGTAGTCGAAATATATTGAATTGTTTGATAATTGTAATATTAAAGCTGTACTTGACTTTCAATTAATTTCCTGCAGATCTGATACGCTTTAGCTTCACTACGGATCCAGCAGGATTTCGATAAATGCTAATAGCGAGATATGATTTCACAGATCTGACCATCACAGAATATACTTAGGCAGACGAAGAAACATTACACACTGTTCTGAATAGTGAACGTGAAATGGATGAACATAGTGAGACTACTTCTCAATTCATTAAATTATATGTCGATTTTCGCCAGTGACATTGCCTCTAACTGCATCTAGTACACGCGTGGTGATATTGTAATAGTCACAATGTGGTGTGGAAAGGACAAGTTTCGGAACCTTAAAGTCTTTTTGACTTCAAAGACAACATCCTTAGAAGCCAGTTGTATGAAACGTGTTCGTCCAGGAATGTGTCTAGGCCACTGCCATCTGTTCATCGATAAATGCTGCAATCCATGGAGAAACACATGATAAGATGGATATAGGATAAGAAGATACATCAGCGTGTGGCGGGACATCAGAGGAAGACTGACTTGAGTAGATGAAGCATCTGATGATACATCAATACAGAAATATGCGTAAGATAATAGAGCACATGAAAACTAAGAGGTAAAACATCATGGCTAGCCAACGGTAGGATGACCAGTTTTGTTTATGAGCCTTATGAGCATGTTTTTACCGGTAATTTAGATATAAATGATCCAGGTCTCGGAGCTATATTTGAGTATGGCACTATACACAGATTGTCTAGGTCAATATAGTTGAAATTCATTCAAAAAGAGATCAGCGATTCCATAGATAATCATGTATCTCGTGTGTCCAGTCGCCTTCACTTAAAAGTTGATGACTTCTCTATTTGGAAAAACAGGGTCATCATGTTAGTAAAGCACCGCATCTTTCGTTGTAAGAAGTTGGGTAGGAAAGATAATGGAAGCAACGTTTGTGTTGATAAGGAGTTGCAAGATCTCCATAAAAACTTGATAGTCGTTCCTGTCGATAAAGCATCCAACAACTTTAGCTTCATATGTAAAAAGTTCTATCTCAAAATCCTGATGGACGAGCTTGGTTTTGACCTAGTTTCTTCCACTGCAGTAGGCAATGCAACTTAATAAACCTGAGCTTATTTCTGAAAAGGAAGTCCTTACTAAACACGTTAAAGATATGAAAATCTAAGCTTTAATGTTAATGTTAGTGACAAGGACCTTAAATTACCAAAACTTTTCTGGATTTCAAAATTGCAATTAAAAATCCTTATAAGTTTAGATTCATTGCGGAGCCTGGACAGAAAATTGTACAAACTAAGAGTTATCGGTGTGAATATCAACAAAGGTCTGAAAGTGATAAGAGAAATTTCCATAGATACTTGTGATGGTTGAGTCAATCAGGAGTAATAATGGTTATTCTTATTTTTGGTGTGTAGCTCGACTCGACTCAACGATTTTTTGAGGGAATATTGTCTAACGTGGAAACGTCCACTCTATGCAAGTTTTTGACTTCTTACTTTTATACGAACTTAGATCAAGGTGCTATCAAGAATAATCTTTTTTCCATCCTTGATCTCACATTCACTGTTTGTTTGTTTTCTTAGCATTTTTTTTATTGGATTATACCATTTCAGTATTTCACACATAGTTTGTTTTGGTTGTATCCGTCTTTTGCGGTTGTTTTGTTTTTGTTTTTCCTATTACTATCAGTTTTACTTATTATTACACATATCATTACTTGTATTGATTTTAGAATGCCAGCCGCATATAAGTTTATGCGGGGCCTCGTACGCCCGCCTGGGCTTGAGCGTTCAGGTAGGAGGGGCCGAAAAACGCGACCAGGCGGGGTACCTGTCGACGACTGGCTATTTGTTTTATTTTTAACGTATTTTTTTTTTATATTTTTTATCGCCCACCTGCCCTAGTGTGATGAATGGACCTGATGTCGGTTACTGGTTCTCCATGGGCGGTTTTGGACATGGTAAGATTATCTACTGTGTCTATTCATATTATAAGTTTCCTAATCAATCGAGCCTGAAACTTTGACCAAGGGAGATCACTTGTTAAACGCGGCCACTTGCTCGAATCTTCGTACACTTGTGGGTGGAAGTCAGCCCGTATGCGCTATGTTATGGACCCCCGGGAAGGTCCGCCCGGCACGCAATCTAGGATCCGTCAACGTCTATTGCTGCTTTAAGACCTTCATGCATTCTTGGCATTTGTCGAGGAACACAAGTCAAGGAAATCCTGCCCCGCTTTTAGAAGCGACTGGATCCAGCATGATTGAAAAATGGAACTCAGTGGGAAGGTCCTCCACACCGATCTCGTACAAGTTTTGGCTCTAAATTTAGTCCTAGGGACAGTCATAAGTTTGACGCGCCTTGAACGGTAGTAATGTCGGCGGTGGGAATGCACCACCTGTCCTCTTTAAGGGCAAACCTTATGTCTTATTAAAATATATGTTCATTAAAATTATGAAAACATTTAAGACGTCGTTATGGGAAATGTCCAGCTTCAAGTACTTTCCTCAAATGAATTAAGTTTACAAACAGAAATAAAACTAACTATTCCACTAATCGCTTGGAAAGGGTATCTCAAGATGGTTAAGCGAGGCGTCTTACCAGCATATTGGAGCTCAGAGCACTTACGGTTAAGTGGGGGGTGGACATGGGACAGTTTTAAAGTTAACCTCAAATTTTATATCACTTTGAAGTAGGGTAGAAGAATTTAAACAATTGATATCAAGATGATCAATTTGATTTGCGAAGATATGACTACCATCATACACTTCAATTAACAGTATATTTTTTAAACACCGGGGGGATGGGATGCTGACTTGATGTAGAATAAGAACAAAACAATTATGGATTGAAATTTAATAAACAAACCAAGCAAGCACTTGCATTTTACCATGGAGTACAAAGTCAGTCTTAGGAATTGTTCAGTGATACATACGATCGTATTTTCTTTTGCTGTCGCCCGCACTTATCGGTTAAAAAATCCTCGAAGAGATAGGAGGACCAACAAGCAGGTAGGTGTAGTAGACCGCCTAGGATGTCATGTTCTGAGTTGTTACTGGGGATTGATAGAATAAGGGAACGTCCTTTCTTAAACAGCCATTGATAATAATAAGTGAATGTATTATGTCGTTCATTAACAAACAATGAGATTAAATTACCGCGCTTAGATCAGATTTGCCTAATCGCAAAAGGACGTGCGGCTGGTATTTCCACTTAGTATACATGGAGATAGACAAAAAAATTGAATGTTTGTGTTTTATGGTTTGTTGAGTTACTATAGAGTCGGCTTATTCTATCGGTCCCATAAGTCACCCCATCTTGCCCTAAGCATCTGTGGGCTTGGAATGACTATCGACGGGCATATTTTATAGGAATATCTTATTTTGTAAAAGTTTGCAGTAGTCAGATCGCTTCTAACAACATCTATTTAAGTATTTATGTAGTGTTCGTATATGTGATGGAACAATGGCTGGACGTGGTGGATTTGATTCTGGGTGTCACTATGGTTGGATAGGGATTGGGGTGGGGTGGGGGGGTTGGGGTTTTTTTGTGTGTGTTTGTTTGTTTGGTGGGGGGTTGGTTTGGTTGGGGTGTGTGGTGGTTGTTTTTTTGTGGTTGGGTTTTTATGGGTTTTGGTTTTTGGAGGTGTGGGTTAGGTTTTTGGGGGCTTTGTGTTGGGGGGGGTTTGTTTGTTGGTTTGGGGGGTTGTTGTTTTTTTTTTTGTTGGGTGGTGTTGTTTGGTTTTGGGTTTGGTGGGGGGGGGGTGGTTTTGTTGTTTGTGTTTTGTTTTGTGGTTTGTGGTGGGTTGTTTGTGTTTGGGGGTTTTGGTTTGGGGGGGTTTGGTTTGGTTCTGTTGTTGGGTGTTTTTTTTGGGTTGTGGTTTGGGGTTGTGGTTTTTGGGGGTTTGGTTTTGGGGGGGGTGGGTTTTGTGTGGGTTTGTTGGGGTTTTGGGTGGTTTGTTTGTTTTGTTGTAGGGGTGGGGGGTGTGGTTGTTTTTGGTTTTGGTTGTGGGTTGTTGGTGGGTTTTGGGTTGTGGTTTTGTGTGTGGTTGGTTTGGGTTTGTGGTTTGTGTTTTGTGTGTTGTGGTTTTGGGGTTTGGTTGGGTTGTTTGGTTTTGGTGGGTTGTGGTTGTTTTTGTTGGGTTGTGGGGGGGTTGGGGGGTGTTTGGTGTTGGTTTTTTGGGTGTTTTTGGGTTTGTGGTGGTGGGGTGTTTGTTGGTTGTGGGGGGGGTTTGTGGTGGTTGTGGTGGGTTTTGGTTTTTTGGGGGGGTTTGGGGTGGGTTGGGTTGTTTTGTGGGGTGTGGGTGTTTGGTTGTGTGGTGTTGGGTGGGGGTGTTTTTGGGTGGTTGGTGTGGGTTGTTGGTGTGTTGGGTGTGTTTGGGTGGTTTTTGTTGTGGTGGTTGGGTGGTTTGGTTGTTGTGGGTTGTGTTTTGTGTGTTTGGGTTGGTGTGTTTGTTGTTGGGGGTTGGTGTGGTTTGGTTGGGTGTTGTTTTGGTGTTGTGGGGGTTGGGTGTGGTGGGGTGTTTGTGGGTTGTTGGTGTGTGGTGTTGTTTGTGGTGTGTGTTGGGGTGTTTTGTTTTGGGTGGGTGGTGTTGGTGTGGTGGTGGTTTTTTTTTGGGGTGTTTGTTGTGGGTTGGTTGTGGGTTTTGTTGGTTTTGTTTGGGTGGTGGTTGTGTTGTTGGTTGGGGGTTTTGTGTTGTGGTGTTTGTGGTGGTGTTGTGGTTGGTGGGTGTTTTGTGGTTGGTTTGTGGGTGTTGGTGGTGTTTTTGGTTTGTTGTTGGTGGTGTTTGTTGGTGTGGTTTGTGGTGTGGTTTGTTGGTTGGTGTTTGTTTGGTGTTGTGTGTTGGTTGTGGGGTTTGTTGGTTGGGGTTGTGTTTGTTGTTTGTTTGGGTTGGTGTGTTGGTTTGTGGGTGTTTGGGTGGGTTGGTGTTGTGTGTTGGTTTGTTGTTTGGTGGTGTGGTTTTGTTGGTGTTTGGTTGGGTGTTGTGGTGTTTGTGGTAGTTGGGTGTTGTTTGGTTTTGTGTGGTGGTGTGGTTTGTGTTTGGGTGTTGTGGTTTTTGGTTTTGTGTGTTGGTTTGGTTTGTTGTGGTTTGTTGTGGTGTTGGGTTTGTTTTTGGGGTTGGTTTGTGTTTGGGTGTGTTGTGTTGGGTGTGGGGTTGGTGTTTGTTTTGGTTGTTGGTGGTGTTTGGTGTTGTGTTGGGTGTGTTTGGTGTTGGTTGTGGGTGTTGGTGTTTGTGTTGTGGTTGTTGGGTTTTTGTGGTTGTTGTGTTGGGTTTGGTTTTGGGGTTTGTTGGGGGTGTTTGTGTGGGGTTGGGTGGTTTGGTGTTTGGTGTGTTGGTTGTTTTGTTGTGGTTGTTTGTGGTTTTGTGTTGTGTGGGTTTTGGTTTGTTGGTGGTTTGTTTTGGGTTGTTTGGTGGTGTGTTTGGTTTTTTGGTTGTGGGTTTGTTGTGTTGGTGGGTGGTTTGTTTGTGTGGGTGTGTTGTGGTTTTTGTGTTGTTGTGTTGGTGTTGTGTTGGTTTGTTGGTGTGTTGGGTGTTGTTTGTTGGTGTTTTTTGGTTGTGGGTTTGTGTTGTTTTGTGGGTGTTGGTGTGTGGTTTGTGGTTTGTGTTTGTGGTTGTGTTGTGGTGTTTGTTGTGGGTTGTTTGTTGTGTTGTTTGTGTGGTGTGTGGTTGTGGTGTTTGGGGTGTTTGTTGTGGTGGGGTTGTTTGGTGTGGGTGGTTGTGGTTTGGGTTTGGTTGTGGTGGGGTTTGTTGGTTGTGGTGTTTTGTTGTGTGGTGGGTGTTTGGTTTGGTTGTTGGGTGTTGTGTTGGGTTGGTGGTGTTGTTGTGGTGGTGGGTTGTGGTTTGGTGTGGGTGTTTTGTGTTTTTGTGTTGTGTTGGTTTGGTGTGTGGTGTGGGTGTGGTTGTTTGTGTTGTTGGGTTTGTTTTGTTGTTTGGTTGGTTTGTTGTTTGTGGTGTGTTGTGTGTTTTGGGTTGTTGTGTTTGTGGTGTTTGGTGGGTGGTTGTTTTGGTTTTGTGTGGTTGTTGGTTTGGTTGGGTGGTGGTGTTGTTTGTGTTTGTGGTGGTGTTTGTGGTTTGTTGGTGTTGGGGTGTGTGGGTTTTTGTTTGTTGGTGGTGGTTGGTGGTTTTGTTTGGTTTGTGTTGTTTTGGTTGTTGGTGTTTTGTTTGTTTTTGGTTGGTGTGTGTTTGTGGTTTGTGGGTGGTTTGTGGTGTTGTTGTTTGGGTTGTGGGTGGTTTGTTGTGGTGTTTTGGGTTTGTTGTTTTGTGTGGTTGTGGTGTGTTGTTTTGTGTTTGGGTGGTTGTGGTGTGTTTGGTTTTTTTGGGTGTTTGTGGGTTGGTTGTTGTGGGTGTGGTGTTGTTTGTTTGTGTTGTTTTGTTGGGGTTGTGGTGTGTTTGTGGGTTGTTGGTTGTTTTGTTGTGTGGGTTTTGTTTTGGTTGTTTGGGTTTTTGTTGGTGTTTTGTTGTGTTTTTTTGTTGTTTTTTGGGGTGGTGTTTGTGGTTTTGTTTTGGTGTTTGGTGTTTGTTTTTGGTTTGTTGTTGTGTTTTGGGTTTGGTTTTTGTGGGGTTTGGTTTTGGGGTGTGTTGGTTTTTTTGTTGTTGTTTTGTGGTTGTTTGGTTTGTGTTGTTTTTGTGTTTTTGGTTGGTTTGGTTTTGTTGTTTTTTGGTTTGTTTTGTGGTTTGTTGGTGGTTTTGGTTTGTTGTTGGTGGTTGTTTTTGTTGGTTTGTTTGGGGTTGGGTGTGGTTTGTTTGTTTGGTTTGTGTTTGTGTTTGTTTGGTTGTTTGTTTGTTGGTTTGTTTTTGTGTTGGGTGTTTGTTTTGTTTTTGTTTGTGTTTTGGTGTTGGTTTTTTTTGTTGGTTTTTGTTGGGTTTTGTTGTTTTGTTTTTGGGTTTTGGTTTTGGGTTTGTTTTGTGTTTTGGGTTTGGTTTTTTGTTGTGTTTTTTGTTGGTGGTTGTTTTTGGTGTGGTTGTTTGTTTGTTTGTTGGTTGTGGGTTTTTTGGTTTGTTGTGTGGGTTTGTTTTTTTTGTTTTTGGTTTTGTTTTTTTTGTTTGGTTGTGTTGGTTTTTTTTTGTTGGGTTTTGTGGTTTTTTGTTGGTTGTTGTTTGTTTTGTTTGGGTGTTTGGTTTTGTTGTTGGTTTTTGTTTTTGGTTTTTAGTTTGTTTTGTGGTTTTTGGTTTGTTGGTTGGGTTTTTGTTTTGGTTTGGTGTTTTTTTGGTTGTTTGGTTTTTTGTTTGGTGTGTTTTTGGTTGTTTTTGTTTGGGTTGTTTTGTTTTTTTTTGTTTGTTTGTGTGGTTTTTGTGGTTTTTGTTTTTTTGGTTTTTTTTGTTGTGTTTTTTGTTGTTGTTTTTGGTTGTTTTTTTTGTGGTTTTTTGTTGTTGTTTTTTGTTGTTTTTGTTTTGTTGTTGTTTGTGTTTTTGTTTTTTGTTGTTTTGGTTTGTTTGTTTGTTGGTTTTGGGTTTGTTTTTTTTTTGTTTTGGTTTTTGGGGGTTTTTTTGTTTTTTGGTGAGTTGTTTTTTTTTTGTTTTTTTTTTGGTTTGGTTGGGTTTTTTTTTTGTTGGGGGGTTTTGTTATTGTTTGTTTTGTGTTTGGTGTTTGGTTTTGGTGGGTGTTGGTTGTTGGGGTGGGTTATTGGGATGTTTTTGGGGTTTTGGTTTTTGTGTTTTAGTGTTGGTTTTATTTTTATGTTTTTTGGTGTATTGTTTTGTTTGTATTTTTTTTGTTTTATT